>MU771599.1:26845-69695 GCA_026770625.1 Nicotiana glauca | reverse complement strand
GCTTTGCCATTTGCCTGAGCTTGTGGCTTCGACTTCTTTGTTTTATAAATGGGCCGTTTAGTTGTCTCTTTCTTATTCTCACCCCCCGGGAGTGGCAGTGTCCCACCATTAGCAAGAAATTGCTTCCTCATTGCTTCTAATCTTCGAGCTTCTTCTTTTTGCTTTCCTGTAAGCAGTTTTCCCTCTTGCTTCTTCTTCAAGAGCTTTTCCTTCTCTTTCTCCTTTTTCAAACGTTTCTTCTCTTCTGCAAGTCTTTCTAGTTCTTCCTGACGAAGTCGTTCTTCTTCTTCCTTCCTTAGCTTTTCCTCTTCTTCCTTCTTCTTCCTTTCTTCAGCTTCCTTCATCTTTTTGAGTCTCTCTTGCATTTCCCTAACCTGCTTTGACTGTTTCTTATCCGTCAATTTTCCTTTTGCATCATTTTTTGTTTCTTCTTGCTTTTCCTCCGCACTAGATGCAGCTGCCTTTTTCTCTTTTTCCTTCTCCTTCTTCTTTTTCTTCTTCTTTGCAGCAGCAGACTCCACAGCTCCTTCTTCTACTGTTTGACCTTTCTCCTCTTGTGGAAGAGGAGCAGGAGACGGTGCAGATGAATCTTGCCCTTCACCAATTTCCGCCAGAATTTTATCAATGTCATCCTCCTCTTGAGCCGTTTTACCGCCCTTTTTCTTCTTCAATTTATCTTGCACCTGCACTTTCTCTTCAGAAGGAGAAGGAGCAGGAGCAGGAGCAGGAGCGGCAGTTGGTTCTTCACCAAGCTCTGCTAGGATCTTGTCAATCTCATCCTCGTCTTCTTGAACTGTACGCCCACCCTTTTTCTTCTTGGTTTTGTTCTTAGAAGTTTCTGGCACCTGCTTTTTGCTTCTGTTATCATCAGCTTCTTCAGGATTAAACCCCGTGCTAGCTTGTTCAGGTTCAACGTCTTCCCTAACATCATCTTCATTCATGCTGACAGCAGCTTTTTTCTTCTTCTTAGATGACTTCTTTTTACCTGCAAAAATCAGTTCTAGCACATCATCCTCTTCAACTGTCTCAGCCTCCAACTTAGAAACAGAAGTATCTGCCTCTTCTTCTTCATCAAGAAGTGCCGAATTAAATGAATTGCCACCAATCCTCCCTGTACTACCAACCACTGGTTCTTCCTCTTCCTCAGACCGTTGCCCATCTTCATCATCATCCTCATCACCAATTGTATCAAAAGCTGTAGAAAACACACTTGCACTGCCTTTACCCGGCTTCGACTTCTTCACTTTCCCAGAGAAGGGGGCAATGCTTCCATCTTCTTGGTCACTATCCCTCGTTAGATCCAACCTGTCTTCCTCATCATCATCCTCTCCAAGTACTCCGTAATTAGAGGCATTTGGCCCACCACCCTTCTTCCCTTTTTTACCTTTTTTCTTGCCACCTGCTACTTTTTCTTCCAAAACCACAGGTTCTTCAGATAACTCTGTTCCAACAGAGTACTCATCATCATCAATTGGCACATTCTTCTTCTTAGATGACTTCTTTTTACCTGCAAAAATAATTTCTGGCTCATCATCCTCTTTCAGAACATGCTTCTCGTCCATTTCATCGTCGTCATCATGATCATCTCTGGGCCCCGATTTCTTGCCCTTCTTGCCTTTTTTCTTACCAAAGGCAGGTGCAGCTGGTAGTGAGTCATCCTGAACCGAAGGTTCTTCAGACAATTCAGTTCCAATAGAGTACTCATCATCGTCAACCACCCCCCGATTCTTCTTCTTCGACTTCCCTCCCCCGCCACCTGCAACCTGCTTGGCAGGTTCAGGATTATCCTCTTCGCGTTCCGTCCCCTTCTTTCTCCCCATTATTCAACTTTACTACTTGCAGTTTCGGCAGATGATGTATTATTTGTCCAATAAAAATAGGAATCAAAACAAAACTTCAAAACCCTACATCCAAAATCAAAAACAGAAACTCAAATTAAGAAAACTAATACAACAAAATGACAATCCAAACAAAACTTTAAAACCCTAAATCCAAAATCAAAACACATACTTAATTTAAGAAAACTGATACACCAATCTGATTAGTGCACCAAAACACTAACCAAAACTCCAATAAACAATAATATCCCACAGTAGCAAAATCTACTTCAAATGATTAATAGACTCAGATCTAATCAGTTTAAAAACACATGGAACAACACGTATCCTAATTCCATCATCATCAACACATCCAAAACAATTTTTTAAGAAAAAACTAATGCTCAGATACACAATTATAGAACTAGAAACAAAGCAATACACATTCCGATGATAAAATTAATATCGGGAATAAGAACGTTGAGCTGCCACGAGAAGAACGGTGCTGTTACCTGAAAGATTGAAGAGAGAGAGATACAGAAATGAGGAGATTGAGGAATCGGCCGATAAGAAAGAAGCAAATGGAGGAAGGGTTTGATATACGTGAGAATAGGTGAGAATTACAATTTCCTCCCTTCTAATAAGTGAAGTACTAGTAACAATTTTTGGTAGACCCTCTTTTTCCAAATGTTTCAAAATGTTTAAAATAGCTTTACTAATAATATTATTCCATGGATTAGAAGTTTTAACTTTATTTTAATGAGTTTTCTATATTCATATGTGTTTTATATCAATTGAACTCTTTTAAGAGATAATTTCAAAGAAGTCCTTTAGGTTTGTTTGAACAAGAATAGCCTTCATTTTTATTATGTTGTTTGATATAATATACTCACATTCTCTACTTTAATATAATAAAATCTTTATTATCATTTGATATAATCTACTCACATTCTCTATTTTGGATTTCTTATAAGGCAACAAATTAAATGAGAAAAAAATTATAATATTTCAAAAATATCATTTGATAGATTAATTATCAATATTTTATTATATAAGATAATATTTGAAATTACTTCACGTATAACATATTTAAATGTTATATATTTTCTAATAGCACTTTTTAAGATTTGGTAGATGAAATGAGCTCACTGAAGAACTCTAACAGTGCAGTCCTAAGGAATCGAAGATAAAGAACAATTCCTAAACAGATGTGCACTCAAGTGTGAGAATTAGAATTGAAAGAATAGAGAGATTAGAATTATTAGTCAAAAGTAATTCTTATAAAATTATCGTACTCCTCTAATTCTATTACACAATATTTAACTTCCTCTAATTGTAATTAACTTCTTAACCACCTTTTAGCTGCCTAACGACTATGATAGAAAAAACTAAAGTACCCATAATTTGGCTATGTAAATATCTAAGATGCCACTATCATATCTTTACTATAATTTGCTTATTACAAATTTCCCCCTGCTGAAAAGTCCTTGACCTCAAGGACTAAACTGAGGGAACTGATGTTGAAGTACATGAAGGTCTAACCAAGTATTATTTTCTCGGGAGCAGTTGAACCATTTCACAAGGGCTTGAGTGGCTGGTCGTCCATGTTTCAAAATGACCCTTTCTTCTAGGACAGCTTCAGGTTCCAGCACAATGTAGTCATGAGTGGATAAGGTAACTGACAAGTCTAAGACAGCACGAGTAGTGCCCACATGCTTCTCTAATTGGGATACATGAAAGGTGTGATGAATTTTGACATTGGGAGGAAGAGCCAGCTGATAAGCAACATGTCCAATCTTCTTCATGACTCTGAATGGTCCTAAGTACTTGGGATTCAGTTTATGATAGGAGTGCCCGTCATGGACATCTGTGTATAAGGTTGAAACTTGACCTATACCATGTCTCCTTCCTCAAAGCTTCTGGGAGTCCTCTTCTTGTCAGCTTGTGCTTTCATCCGGCATTGAGTCAATTGGAGATGGTGTTTCAATAGCCTCACAGTTGCTTCTTTAGCCTGCAAACTCTTGTCCACTTGTGCTCCCCGACTATATAAGGTAAATGGAGTGGTGGTTTTTGTCCATATAGCACCTCAAATGGGGTCATCTTGATGGTAGTGTGGTAATTGGTGTTATACCACCACTCAGCAAGTGGCAGCCAGGTTGCCCACTCTTTGGGCCTATCATTGCACATGCATCTCAAGTAACCCTAAAATATTTGTTGACAATCTCTATTTGTCTATCAAATTGAGGATAATAGGCAGTAGAATGATGTAATTGAACTCCTTGAAACATCAAATAAGGCTTGCGAAGATTTGCTACGGAAGATAAAATCTCCGTCACTCACTATTGTTTGGGGAAGACCATGAAGTCTGTAAATGTTATCCAAGAAAGCCTGAGCCATTGTAGAGGCAGTGTAGGGGTGCACTAGCCCAATGAAGTGAGCGTACTTGCTCAATCGATCGACTACTACCAGGATCACAGACTTGTTGTGAGATTTGGGAAGGTTGTCAATGAAATCCAAACTGATGTCTTGTCATACTTTGTTATGAATGGGAAGGGGTTGCAGCAACCTTAGGGATATGATGTTTTTTCCTTTACATTTCTAGTACATCTCATAGTTCTTTACAAATTTGTGAACATATTGCTTCATTTTGCTCCAGTAATATAATTGGATGACTCTAAATAGGGTGAAAATCATGCCAGAGTAGCCTCCTACAGAAGAACTATGTAGAAATTGTAAGATCTCTTGTCTCAAGGAAGGGTCTGTGCCTACCACAATCTTACCATTCCTATATAAAACTCCATCTTGTAGCATGTATGTAGGTTTTGAACGGGGGTCTGTTTGTAGTTGAGTCAATACGTTTGCAGTTAAGGATCTCCCATGTAAGATTTCTATACTTACAAAAGAAAAGTGGAAGTAACAATAGAAATAGTATGCAGTTGGATATGAGTTTTAGGGCACTTAGACAGTGCATCATCCACCAGGTTATCTTTCCCTTTCTTATAAACAATGGTGTAGTCATACCCCAAAAATTTGCCTAGCCACTTTTGTTGACTAGGTGTAGAGATCATCTGTTCCAGTAGAGATTTTAGGCTATGTCTACCTATCAAATAAGTTGTCTGTTTTGAGAGTGAAATGTCTACCTATCAAATACGGTCTCCATTTATCATTTGCAGCCACAATGGCCACCATCTCCTTCTCGTATACTACAGTTGTTAGTGTTTAGCATTTAAAGTCTTGCTCGTGTATGCCAGTGGATGGTCAGCTTGCATCAGCACAACTCCAATGCCAACTCCACAAGCCTCGGCTTTAATGACAAATACTAAGGAAAAGTTTGGTAAAGCCATGACATGTGTGGAACTCATGGCTTGTTTCAAGTAGTCAAATGTTGTGGTTGTTGCTTTAGACCATGAAAACTTGTCCTTCTTCAGTAGTTCAGTCAGAGGTCTAGCAATGATCCCATATCCCTTCACAAACCTCCTGTAATAACCAGTCAGATCCAAGAATCCCCTCAACTCCTTTAACGGTTTTGGAATAGGCCAATTCAGCATTGTTTTCACCTTGTCAGTATCTGCAGTTACCCCTGGTTGAGTGATAATATGACCTAAGTAATCGACCTTATTTTCCCAAATGAGCACGCACTTCTTTTACCAAACAAGCAAGCTATGTTTGTGAAATACTTCAAAAGTTTGTTGTAAGTGCACTAAATGTTCCGACCAAGATGGATTGTAAATGAGAATATTATAAATAAAAAAACTAGTATAAACTTCCTCGAATAAGGCTGGAATATAGTATTCATCAAACTTTGAAAGGTAGATGGAGCATTTGTTTGTCCAAATGACATTACTACAAATTCATAATGACCATTGTGAGACATAAAGGTTGTCTTCTCAATATCATTCTCAGTCATCCTAATTTGATGATAACGTGATCTCAAATCCAGTTTTCAAAAATATTTTGACTCCCTAACTCATCCAATAACTCTTCTATCACAGGTATAGGAAATTTATCCTTCACAGTACAATTATTTAGCTTTTTATAGTCGATGCAAAGTCTCGAAGAACCATCCTTTTTTTAACCATAATAATAGGAGAAGAGAATGGATTTACACTTGGTCGAATAACCCTAGAATCCAGTATTTCTTTAATCATCTTCTCAATCTCATCTTTTTGACTAGCAGGATATCTATATGGCCTCACATTGATAGGTGAAATGCCCTTCATCAGCATGATTTTGTGGTCATGACTCCTATGATGTGGCAAATTGGTAGGCACTTCAAAAAGCACTGCATATTGGTCCAGAATCTTCTGTAACTCTTTAGGGGGAGGATCCTCTTGTGAGGTTTGAGTTCTCAGATGGTTCAATGTTGAACTTGAACCCTCCATTGGTTGAATGAAAGCCACTGTCATCGAATTAATCTGGTTGGTTTTGCTTATTACTTTCTACATTTTGACATCTGCTAACACATTGAATGATCCAGGTTGGTTGCCCCTCAATTATACCTTCCTTCCACATGTTTGGAACTCCATTTTAAGTTGTTTGAAGTTCCACCTTATATCTCCTAATGTGAGTAGCCATTGTAGCCCAAAACGACATCAGTGCCTCCTAGAGGAATCACCAACATATTAGCTTCATATGCCACACCCTGTATATTCTATATCACCCCACAAGTCATGGCAGAGCTAGCATTTTGCTTCCATATGCTACAACTATATCAAAAGAAGGAATATATTGTAGCTTGCACCCCAATTTTTTAGCAATTGCCAAATCCATGAAATTATGGGTAGAACCAGAATCGATTAGAACATGCACCATTTTGCCTTTTACAACTCCTTTTACTCTCATAGTTCTTGTCACGACCCGAATTTCTCATCATTCGGGAGTCGTGATGGCGCCTACTATTAGGAGCTAGTCCAGCCAATTATTTAACTAATTTATTTAACAACCTCAACATAATAAAGAAAGACGAGATAATTAACATAAATGCTGAAGACTTAAGGCATAATTAACTGAAAACTAGTGCAGAAATTCCAATACAACTTTACCCAGATTCGGTGTTACTAAATCGCGAACTACTAAAAAGTGCTAAAAACAAGTCTGAATAGAAGTACAACAATGTTTGTCTCGATACAAGGAAAATAAATAAATAACATAGAAGGGACTCCGGCCTGCAGACGTCGGCAAGGCAACCTCGAAGGTCCCTGGACTGAAGTCAGCTCCCGATCAAATCCTACTGCTGAGGTCCAAAAGCTGCTCCTGGATCTGTGCAAAAAGATGTACAAAGTGTAGCATCAGTACAACCGACCCCATGTGCTGGTAAGTGCCTGGCCTAACCCCGACGAAGTAGTGTCAAGGCTAGACAGGACCTACCGAAACAAACATGTGCAGATATATGCAATAGAAGGAAAGTATACAGAATTTAAACAGCTAGGAGGGAGGGGAGCATGCTATGGGGGTAGCAGTTCAGATATAGAATCATCAGGTAGAGAAATGAAACTGTAGAATAACCACAATCAGAGAAAGAGAATAATCAATAATTGCACGGCACTGACCTTCGTGCTTTTACTCTCATCCTTACCAGGAATTATTAATACGTGCACGGCATCAACCTTCGTGCTTTTCCTCACATAAACACTCATATCATGGCATGGAATGACCCTTCGTGCTATTATAATCAAATCAGGGCATAGAATGTACCTTCATGCATTTAATAATAAAAAATGTGGCATGAAATGACCCTTCGTGCATAATGTTCAAAACATAGCACGAAATGACCCTTCGTGCATCATCACTTTTCCTCACTCAAACAACAATTACAACCAAACGGGGTGAGGAGATAGATGTTGATACCCAATTTTTTCTATATATTTTTTATATCCAAAATACTTTCAAAATAATATATGTGTGCATATATAAGCACACCTAAGGGGTTTGGCATTTTTAATGATTTTTTAAACCAATTTATGGCCTATTTTTACACCATACAATTCAATAATTATTTCCAAAACTTTCCATTTTGGAGAATAATTTATTTTATTCTCATATTTATATCAAAATATAGTTAACATGATTTTTTGCATATTTTTACAAATTTGTTTGGTATTTTAAAACTATATTGGTGTAATTGCAATACTAGCCTCTTTAAGATTTAATAATATTTTTATAAATATAAATTGATCCCAATATTTTTAAATTAATATTTACATATTATTTATTGACCCAGTGCCTTTAATTTGTTTTTTAAATCATTTTTATTATTTTTATAAATATAAAATGGGAAAACTGACTATTTCAATTGTAGACTCAATTCATTTCAATTTTAACCACATTCCCATTTTAATTTCAGCTAATTTCAAACCCAAATTGGACCAGCCCAATTCCAAACCCTGTCCCAATTGCCTAAACCCGTCCTTAATCTTTTTAAATCCAGGTCGTTGATCCTTTTGATCAACGGCCACAAATCATTCTTTCCTTTTTAATTATACACGACCTAACCCTAACCCTCATTCCCTCTTCGACTGCTGCCCTCAAACTCTCACTCTCTCTCTCAAATGCTCTCAAACACTCGAAAAGCCCTAATCGTTTCCTTCGTCTTCTTCGACCAATCTCACCGGAGCCCATGGCTTCTCAGGCCGTGGACGGCCTGTGCTCACTCTCCTTCACTCCTAAATCACGTTTGTTGAAGATTTCGAGGTCTGACCTCGATGGTGTTCGAGCAGATCCTCCATAGATCTGAGGTTCTATGGCCTCTCCGGCCCCGTTCTGACATATTCGAGCCTTAAGAGCCTAGCTATGGCTCACATCGACTCCAGACCAGACCTCTTCAGAGCCTTTTCGTTTCTAAGGTTTCTGAGAAGTCCTAAAGCCATTCAAGGTTTTCCTATTTGTTATCCCTTAGATCTATGCTATATCTGTGCTATATTCGATGTTTCAGGGGTTTTCCCAATTTTTCTTCTGAAATTATTCGATTTTCAAAACTAGGGTTTCTGGAAAAACTTTCTAATTCTTCTTCTCTTTTCTTTATGTATGTTTCATCTTTGTTTATCTCGTGTGTTTCTTCTCTACTACGCATGAACTTGATTTTTCTGTTCCTTTTTTTATACTTTATATTTTCCTCTACCTTTAGACTAAACTCGCATGACCGTCTCTGCCATAGTTTCTTACATGATTTCTATTGTATGTGTTTCCTACTATTCTCTATATTTATTTCCGCGCAAGTCTCTGAAAGAGACCTCTGAGACCATTTCAATGGCTCGCCTCCTCCTCTCCGTTAGAAACCCTAGGATTTAGGGTTTTTGACAAGTTTGAGCTGGTGTTCAGACTAGGTTTCTATGTCAGAACCCTAGGTTTCTCTCTTGAACTCATTCAGAGTCTATGAATTAGACTCGACCTTTTGTTATAATCCTGGATTTTTTATATACAATGTTCTCTTATTTGTGCATGTCTGTATGCTTTTTGTATGATAAATTCTCCTTTTTCAAAAGGCCTTTGGCCCGCCTGTGAATGATTCCGGGTCCCTTTTCAAAAGGGTTTGATTGATTGTTGATGATTTTCTTTAAATTAAGTTTCTCTTCACCTTTCCTGGTTGGATTCATTTGAGCTAAGACTCAAGCCCTAATTTTACTGACTGCTAATTGATTGTCTTTCCTTATTTGGTCCAAATCGTGTACTATCGAATTATTTCCCTTAAATAATGTCCTATGTATTTGCCCCTATTACGCTACTCTGGAAAAGGTTTTCAAATTATTCCCCTTCCTTATTTATCATGCCCGTTTGAAATTAGTCCCTTGGCTGAAGGAAAATCTTTGTGATTGATTTTCAAATTATTTCTTACCTTCTTCTTACCTGCTTTCTGTCTATAAAAGGGGCTACCCCTTTACACTTTCAAAACACAGCTTCTCTGAACTAAGTAGGCTTACACTCACAATTCATTACTTTCACACATGCTTACACAACTGTTTTCTGCATTCGAAAATACAACTCTTCTACACTGAACTCTCTCACAAGCAAATTGCTTCTCTTACTAATAGCATCAAGCACTCTGTTCTCTACTCTCCTTTTACCTTCTGAGAAATTCCTGAGTTCTCTTGAACTCTCAAGTGTTCTGCTGCAAACTTGAAGTCTGCTCCTGCTGATTTCTACTGTTTGTTTACTCTGATGTTCTGCTGTTTTCATTATTTTTGCAACTGGTATGTTCTAGTTAAATAATGCCCTCTTCACTATGTGTTTACCTCTTGGTCTGTTATGCTTTCCTTCACCATGTGTTTATTTCCTAGTCTTTTATGCTTTCTTTCCTTATGTTTCTGCCAAGTAATATGCTTATGTGAACTCACATTCCCTTTACCCCTTTTTTGTGGGATTTGTAGTTCAAGACATAGCAGCACCTCACATTGCTATCTATGACTCTAAACTAGGTTCCTTTGAAACTCTAACTCAATCAATTCCCACTTCCCTTCTCCCTCTTATGTGTTTGAGTCT
Source organism: Nicotiana glauca (assembly GCA_026770625.1). NCBI lineage: Eukaryota > Viridiplantae > Streptophyta > Magnoliopsida > Solanales > Solanaceae > Nicotiana > Nicotiana glauca. Next base: position 59,403 of record MU771599.1, on the reverse strand, counting down.
GGACATGAGTCTGATGGTGTCCTAATCACCATTTAGACTCAGGTCTGACCCTCAAGGGTCTGCTCCTAACTTGTTTGACCAAACAAATGGTCAGGGGTGTGCCAGTTTGCACCTATGGCTGGGTACGACCACCATTTGTTATGGTTCCCCAATTACTTTACACTTACACCTAGATCTAAGTTCTGCCCCTCTCTTGCAAGCCATGCTTTGGGACCTTGAGCTCTCTCTGAACGTGGATACCTGAGGGCTAACTATTCCATACTGCACTATTCTAATTCTAATGGTATCCTAAGTGTAAGAAATGCCGGGAATCCTTGAGATTCCTTGGAACTTTGAAACACTTTGGATAAGAGAAGGCTTTGGAAATCTGGGTTCCGAAAGTTGGTTAATCACATGTTAGTGGACATTAAGATTGAATTAGGCTTCTCGGATCTAGCTGTAATTTTGATGTATTTTATATTTTCTTTCCTCTTTTCTAGTTCTGTAATAATTTGTATAAAAGAACTTGGGGAATTAGTGAAAGGGTGTGGGAGGGGTTTTACTTTCTTGCATCAATAAATGGTAGATATTATGCCTTTAGGACTTTAATTTTCCTACTAGAAATCCCGCCTATAGGGTTTAACGTTTAATTACGCTACAACTCACCTAGATACCATACCTATAAGGTTTAATGTTTAATCATATTGCACACCATTAGAAATCTTGCCTATAGGACTTAATACTCATGTAAATCAATGCATATAGAAATCATGTCTTGAGGACTGCATATTCATTAGGCAAGCTATAGGGCTAATCAAACAATCATCTTTTCATCAATTCAATAACAAGTCTAAAAATCAAATGTAGATAACATGTCTATAGGTTCTTATATCAAATGCGATTAATTCGTTTTAAGCAATAAGAGTCTGTTAATTGGTCCTTAAACGTCTTAATTCAGTAGCATTTTCAAAAGCCTCCATCTTTTAATAAACCCTTTGGACCAGTATACTTTTAAGTTCTTCAAATATGCATCTTTTTTTTTCTTAAACAGTTTCTCATTTAATGTTCTGCCTAAACATTTTCCTACTAAACTTTGGTTTTCCTGAACTCATCTTTTAAATATAGTTCTGCAGTTCATTCTTTTTCTTAAAAATTCTGCCTTTTTCTCTGAAATTCTTTACAATTATTTCTATGTTCAGGCAGTCTGCCTACCTTTCTTTAACACTCATTTTTAACTTGCTGCAATCTATACTTCCTTTTCAAAACTCTTCTGCAATTACTTCTTTCTGAAACCAGTATTTTCTGAATCACTCGCTTAAAATACCTTAACATCCGACAATTGGATCTGATTTGCCTAATGCGGACTTTCTATCTAAATACATGTGTTAAACCAGTCCGTTTTCGCTGTTTAAGTTAAAGACCAAATCAGTATGTGCAAGACATGCTAAACTAAGTGTTGTTTGGTTAAGGGGTTTACTTGAGCCTTACTTATTTGCTTGTTCATCCCTATATCTGTTACTTGTTTTTGTATGTCGCAATTAGAATTTTTACCTTTGAACTCCATATATGCCTATATCCCTTCCTTCACCTTTAGGATTAGAAGTCCTGATACCCCGGGACTGATAGGATGGGATGGGTACTAGCATGCAATAAGTAAACGAGAGTAATTGCGTTTAAATACCTTAACGGGGTGGGAAGGGTAGAATATGGATATGATGACCGGTGCGCTAATATCACGTGCGACCCCTCTTTTGAGGAGCGATTGCTGGATATTGCATTGATGTGATCCATATTTTGTATAAACCTAGGACCCCTTTTTCCTTTTTTTTCCGCAAATGTTTTCTTTAAATTATGTTTTCTTCAAATAATCCTTTTTTTCTAAAAAATTGTATTCTTTTCTTTTCTTTGAAGCTTTCAACTTATTTGTGATCCTTATGTGCAAACTTTACTTGCTTCTTCTATTTTGTTTTCTTAAAGTCATAATTGTAGCATGGCTGGGAACCACACTAGTAGATCTTAAGGGGTATTTAATACCTTCCCCTCGAGATAATCTCTAAGCCCTTACCCTAACTCTGATTTTCCTTCTTCTCAAAATTCTTCATCTCTTTAAAGTGTCCTAATGCACTATAATCATTAGGTGGCGACTCTCCAAAACTCCAAAACTCAATTCTCGCAAGAGAATAAAGAGTTGTCCTCCCATAATGTCGTATACCTGATTTCCGGACCCTCCCGGTCCGCGATATGAAAAGAAGGGGCGTCGACAGCATGGCGACTCTGCTGGGGATATCTTTAGGCTTTTTACCATTACATGCTTTTTGTGACCTTATTGCTTCATTAATTGCCTTTAATTCTTGCCTTTAATTATTTCATCACGAAAACTAACTTGGATTTTCATGTCTTTCACTTCTTTTTAACTGTTTCCCTTTACTGCTTTACTATTATTTCAATACTGTTGTAATTTGGAGCACTTATTGTAATCATTTATCTTATGTACGTGAAAATACATGTCAATTTGTTTCATTCTTGTAACTGCATCTCCTGCATCATACCCCACTCGTGCCAAAACAAATACTATAGCAACGCTTATAATGAGTGGTTGCGCTCTTCTAATATTATTACCCCTTAAATTTGGCAAAGGCTTATTTGCGGTAAAACCAGTCGATCAACGGTGTAGTCGACGGTTCCGCGTCTTTCCCTCTTGAGTTGTCAGCTCAAGGGTACCTGTCTAGCACTTCAAAGATAGAAACCTTATTCCGTTAAACTGTTCATGCATCATGGTCAAACCTAGCCGAGTCAGTTATGTTGTCCACATAATGACTCATTAAGATAGCCTAGTCCAAAGTCCATCGGGTTTCCCTGTAACCCAAACGGACACCCCCATGCTATGTGCATTTATTTTGGAGAACTAAATGCCTATTATGCCAGTTATTGATCTAAATAGTCGAGTCTGGGTCTAACCCTTTGTTTTGCAGAAAATGAGGCACGAAGTCCCCGGATTCGGTATGGTAACCAACATTCACCCAAGACTGCTAAGTTGGTGGGAGGACCTTCATGCAAGCGACCGGACCCTTGTCTGCAAATACTTAGGGAATTTGCCTTCACTTCTGGAAATCCAGCCTGACAACAAAATCATAGAGGATGCAACTTTGTTTTGGGATAGTGATCGGTCAGTGTTTCGCTTCGGGGATTTGGAAATGACTCCTTTACTGGAAGAAATAGGGGGTCTAGCTGGTATTCCTTGGGAGACTCTGGGCCTGCTTATGCCAGAAAATCGCAAAGGTAGAGGCTTTCTCAAGATGATGGGACTCAAGAAAAATCCGGATTTTACTTGTCTAAAAAGCTCCTGCATACCATTTGACTACTTGTACGAGAGATATGGCCATAACAAGTCCTACCGCACCTATACCGACGAGTTCGCACTTACCTCCTTAGGGCATATTCACAAAAGGGTTTTTGTCTTCATGTTCTATTTCCTGGGGATGATAATCTTTCCTATGAGGAAGGCTAGGATCCACACCAGACTATCCATGGTAACCAAGACCTTAATGGAAGGGATCGACGGGCAGTCTTTCAGCATAGTGCCCATGATCATCGCAGAAATATATCGAGCCTTAGAAAAATGTCAACAAGGGGCCCCACACTTCAAAGGTTGTAATCTGTTACTTCAACTCTGGCTTATAGAACACCTTCAGAAAGGTGATTACCGACAGGAGATTATACGCAGGGATTGGGATAATCATATCGCTTTCCACCACCCAAAGCGAATGAACTTCATGCCCAACATGTTCGCTCAGCCGGAGGATGCTGGAGGATGGGTAGAACTGTTTGAGAATCTAAAAGAAGAGCAAGTACAGTGGATGTTCGAATGGTTCCCAACAGGGGAGTTCATTGTTCGTTCTCGGGATGCACCATTCCTTATACTCATCGGTCTGAGGGGAACTCATCCTTATGTCCCTCTCCGAGCCATGAGGCAAGCTGGAAGAAAGCAGATCATACTAAGGGTAGATAAAATGAGTCACTTCAAGGCTGACTTTCAAGATGATGATAGCCCTCACCGATGTCACGCTCAACACATGTGGCATTGCAAACTCGTCTTGGGGAGAGAAACTATGGAGGCAGACAGGTATCACGCAGGATGTGTGCCACACTACTCGGGTTGGTTGGAAGACAATCACACTGGTTTGGGTCATCCGGGGTTCATCCGAGGTCACAGGCTTATTGATGAAAAGGTTGAAGTGCAAGTTAAGTACAACCAATTGCGCAAAAGAATTCGGGAATGCGAAAATGAACACCGGGAAATACAAGAAGCTCACCAGAAATTGATCGACGAGTGGAAGGATATGGCTGTCAACGCCAAAAAGTGGTTAGGGTATCTGGAATGAGGTCTAGTGGAGCTGGAAGGAAAGTTCTTGAAGAGAATTGAAGACTGCCAAAATGATGAGGGAAGTGCAGGTGGACATCTGGCCCTAGCCTATCTGCTACTAAGACTGCGCGAGTTAGTGCAGCTGTACGAGGGAGGCGAGAATACCGAATCTGGGGAAGGTCCTTCTGGGACCAAGTAGTTAGGATCTTTTATTTCCTGCTTTCATAATGTAATAAGGCCACTGGCTATTAATGACATCTTTTCCGTTATCTCAAATTACGTTTTTTGACTCGTCTTATTTTTATCAATAAAATGAGGCATTTAGCATTATAAGTTCTTCAAATATAATTTGTCACTAGACCTACCTCGGGCACAACGAGGCACCCAAATTAGGAAACGACTTATATTCCTGCACAACATGTTTAAATATCGCAATATTCTCTTTCTCAGAATCAGTACTAACTTTTTACCTTTTTGTTTTTTTTCTTTTATTTTTTATTCCCCTCCCCAAAGGTTAGTTCGTGCATTCTTGCACCATCAACATACTCTACAAGATCCAAGGGCCCTCCACCTACTCCTCATTCGAGTCCTATCAAAAACAAGAACAAAGGCAGAATGGGAGACGCCAATGCTAGAAAGGAAATTGAGGAGACTTCTCAGAATACTCCAATTATCAAGGGGGCTGCTGCTCATCTTGAGCAGACATTGCTGAAATTTCGGGAAGAATTGGACCAAGTTCGGAACTTGGCAAGCTTATCAATAACTCTTGCAACTCCTGATGTTAATGCCAGAACCCTGTACCTCCATAAAATACCCTGCAACCACCAGTACAACCCGCTCATGCCCAAGCCTGCAACACATGCAATGACACTCCACCGCTCATTCCCGAACCACAAAACGCCATAAACGACCACCTCCACAACACTCCTATCTTTATGGGCACTATACCCCACTATACCCAACCAATCCTAAGTGCAACTGAATCAGACGACAAAGACTCCCTTATAAAAAATCTGGCTGTGGAGCTCAAGAAGTTAACTAGTCGGATCCAGGGTATCGAAGGTAGAAAAGGCATCGAGGGGTTGAACTATGAAGATCTTTGTTTTCAGCCAGATGTTGAACTTCCGGAAGGGTACAAACCTCCTAAGTTCGAAATATTCGACGGTACATGTGATCCCAGGGTCCATATGAGAATGTATTGTGATAAGCTGGTAGGAGTTGGAAGGGATGAGAAAATCCGCATGAAGCTGTTCATGAGGAGTCTGAAAAGAGATGCACTATCTTGGTACATCAGTCAGGATTCATAGAAATGGACAAGCTGGGTAAGCATGGCATCCGACTTTATGGACCGGTCAGGTTTAACACAGAGAACGCACCAGATGTGTTTTATATTCGAATCTGAAGAAGAAACCCACAGAGACCTTTCGCGAGTATGCTACTCGTTAGAGGTCAGAAGCTGCTAAGGTCAGGCCGGCCTTAGAAGAAGAGCAGATGAACAGGTTCTTTGTCCGGGCTCAGGATTCGTAATACTATGAGAGGCTAATGCTGATAGAAGGTCAGAAATTCTCCGACATCATCAAGTTAGGAGAAAGAATTGAGGAAGGTATCAAAAATGGTATGGTCACTAATCTCGAAGCATTACAGGCCACCAACAAGGCTTTACAGTCTGGTGGCACGTCGAAGAAAAAGGACGTGAATTCTGTGATGGCTGCACAAAGAACCAAATCCCCTATGAAATACCAAACATATCCCACAACTCCACTCACATATCAACCTTCCCTAAATTACCAAGCACCCTCGCCCATATACCAAATTCCACTACCCGCCTACCAATCATCTCCACCTCCACCACCTACGTATCAACCCACCTCACCAAGATATTCCCAACCCGCACCTATGTACCAAGCCTATAATGCCCAACCTTCACACTATCAGTCACCACCCACCAGCCAAAACTTTCCTCGACCCAGACCAAATTTCGACCTAAGACCTACCAGACAATATACCGCCATCGCCGAACCAATCGACCAACTATATGAAAAACTCAAAGCAGCCGGTTATGTTACACCTATCCCAATCATAACTGTAGAAAATCCCTCCCAATGGATCAATCCGAACAAAACCTGCGCATACCATTCCGGAATGAAAGGCTATATCATCGACGAGTGTCACTCATTGAAAGATAATATTCAGACCTTGATTGACAATAAGGTCATTATAGCAAAGGAGCCCGCTCCCAATGTCCGTAACAACCCTCCGCCTGACCACAAGGGTGGAGGCATTCATATGATCGAGATTGAGAATGATTGGGACCCTAAAGGGATGATTGGATTGATTGCCAAAGGAGATGAACCGAAGAAGCCGATAGTCACCCTCAATCCTATTATTGTCCAGATCCAGCCCTCTGAGGGCGATGAGGTAAATATGTCCATACCACTTGAGTTTGAAATGCCTCATGTAAAGGCGCCAGGACCAATTGAGGTCGAGTTCAGAATTCCAAAGGCACCTGCACCATTTGAAGTTGTCGTGTTACCTCCAAGGGTGCCTATTCCAGTCACGATGACAGACGTGACCCCGTTCAATCCGAACACCATACCTTGGGATTACACAGCGGAAGCTAGGAGAAAAGGAAAAACAAAGACTGGCGAAGCAATCGCCGCACAGGGCATGACTAGAACAGGCAGGGTGTACACTCCGGAACATTTAGCTGAATCCAGCAAGCAAGCCTCTGAACGGCCTGTTGAAACTAGACCTGATAACCTTTGGAGAAAGATACATGCTAAAGAATACTCGGTCGTGGAGCAACTGAACAAAACACCAGCGCAGATTTCCATCCTGGCTCTTCTGCAAAGCTCTGAGGTACACAAGAATGCTCTGATGAAAATATTGAGTGAGGCTTATGTTCCCAACAACATAACTGGGGGCGAAATGGCGAATATGGTAGGGCAAGTGTTGGAAAGTCACAAGATCACCTTCCACGAGGATGAGCTACCACCAGAAGGACTCAGTCACAACAAGGCGTTGCACATCACCGCTCAATGCGAAGATTTTTCATCACCAGGATCCTGGTTGACGGGGGATCCAACCTTAACATTTGTCCACTGATAACTCTCAGGACATTGGGGAAAGGTTTGCACAAGATCAAATATGGAGCTATCAATGTTAAAGCCTTCGATGGGTCCCAAAGATCCACCATTGGAGAAATCAGCCTGTGCTTGCAGATGGGACTAACCTGGTTCGATGTTGACTTTCAAGTGATAGACGTCCCAGCATCCTACAATCTATTATTGGGACGACCGGCATCAACCCTACATCAAGCAGTGAAGTTCGAATAGAATCACCAGGAGGTGATCATTCATGGCGACGGTAGCAACCCCATATACAGTCGCCAGACTATCCTAATGGTTGGAGGCAAAAGAAGAATAGGCGGGGAAACATACCACCATATCGAGCGAGTCAACGCCGTGGACAAGGACAAATGGTGGGACAATGAAATTGAGAGTATCCTGAATTGGAGCGGGTATGAGCCCGGAAAAGGACTTGGCAAGAACCTCCAAGGGATCGCCAAACCCATCAAGCTGAAGAAACACGGTACTACTTTTGGTTTGGGGTATGAATACACCTAGGAGGAGTTCAACCATTGGTCGCCACCATGGCGTGGCCCCTACTATCTGTTGGAGAACCCTATACCTCGGTTGGAGCACCCTATACCTCGGTTGGAGCAGACCTTTCAGCCAGCTGATGTTATATATGGATCATAGGAGGATAAAGCACTAGTAGCAATGAAGAATTTATTTCTGGAAGATGATATGGACTGTTGTGTTATCTTCGAGGAGGAAAGGGAGGAAGGCCCTTCCATACAAGCTGTGAATCGAGGGGAACGCCTCACTAATTGGTCGATCAGGACCACCAGGGCCCGGAGAGCTTCGGGGTAGCAAGGCTAAACAAGCACCATGCATCGCATCTTTACTTTTTACTAGTTGATTTTCTTTCCGCATTGTCTTTACTTTTGAAAAGAGCTCCGATGTTTCAAACAATTATGAATTCAATCAAAGCATTTCCAAGTTTATTTATATATCTCGCTCTTATTATTTTCTCTATCATTTACTTTATTTACACAACATTACTATTACCTATCTTGATGATGAACCAACGACTGTGACTTGCAACGAGACAACGCAACAAATGGACATAGATTCAGAAGAGGATGATATACCTGAAGAAGTTGTCAGAGAGGTCGAGAACTTTGAGAATAGGCCTAAATCCAACTTAGACAAAACTGAGGTTGTTAATTTAGGAGACACAGAGAATGTCAAGGAAACCCGCATCAGTGTGCATTTGTCGCCATCAGAAAAGAAAGAGTACACGGAATTGTTAAAAGAGTATGAAGACATATTCGCGTGGTCTTATGATGATATGACTGGTCTCAGCACATCCATTGTAGCTCACAAGTTGCCAACAGATCCGGCATCTCCGCCGGTAAAGCAGAAGCTCAGAAAGTTCAAACCCGACATGAGTTTGAAAATCAAAGAAGAGGTTACCAAGCAAGTCAAAGCCAGGGTTCTCAGGGTAGTGAAGTATCCGACATGGTTAGCCAACTTCGTGCCAGTACCGAAGAAAGATGGGAAGGTTAGAGTCTGTATCGACTACCGGGATTTCAACCGGGCCAGTCCCAAGGATGACTTCCCCTTGCTAAACCTACACATCCTAATTGACAACTGTGCCAAGCATGAGCTGCAGTCATTCATTGATTGTTTTGCTAGGTACCATCAGATATGGATGGATGAAGAACATGTAGAGAAAACAGCTTTTATCACACCATGGGGGATGTACTGTTACATAATTATGCCATTTGGTTTGAAGAATGCTGGTGCCACCTATATGAGAGACATGACTACCATATTTCATGACATGATACATAAAGAAGTCGAGGTATATGTGGATGATGTCATCATCAAGTCCAGGAAAGTTGCAGATCATATGGAAGACTTGAGAAAATTCTTCAACAGGTTGAGGAGGTACAATTTGAAATTGAATCCCGCCAAATGTGCATTCGGGGTTCCCGCTAGAAAGTTACTGGGTTTCATTGTGAGTCGCCGAGGGATAGAATTGGATCCATCGAAGGTCAAATCTATCCACGAATTGCCACCACCAAAGAACAAGAAAGATGTGATGAGTTTTCTGGGAAGACTCAACTATATCAGCCGGTTCATAGCTCAGTCCACCGTAATTTGTGAACCTATCTTCAAGATGCTGAAAAAGGATGCCGCCACCAAATGGACTGACGATTGTCAGAAAGCTTTTGACAGAATTAAGGAATATTTGTCAATGCCGCCAGTCTTGGTTCCGCCTGAACCAAGAAGGCCCCTACTGCTTTATCTCGCAGTATTGGATGGAGCGTTAGGTTGTGTTCTGGGACAACATGATGAAACTGGGAGAAAGGAGCAAGCAATCTATTATCTCAACAAGAAGTTTACCCCGTATAAGGCCCGATATTCCTTATTAGAACGCACCTATTGTGCTCTAACCTGGGTGGCTCAGAAGTTGAGGCATTATTTCTGTGCCTACAACACTTATCTCATATCAAGGATGGACCCGTTAAAGTACATCTTTCAAAAGCCCATGCCTACTGGCAAGCTAGCCAAATGGCAAATCTTGCTAAGTGAATTCGACATTGTTTATGTCACCCAGAAGGCAGTCAAAGGAAAAGCTTTGGCAGATCACCTCGTCGAGAATCCTGTGGGAGGAGAATACGAGCCATTAAAGACGTATTTTCCTGATGAAGAGGTAGCTTTCATAGGGGAAGACATTGCAGAATCCTATGACGGTTGGAGGATGTTTTTCGACAGAGCCGCGAATTTCAAAGGAGTTGGCATAAGAGAAGTCATGGTATTAGAAACCGGTCAGAATTACCCGGTATCCACCAAGCTCAGGTTCCCATGCACCAACAACATGGACGAGTATGAAGCCTGCATCTTAGGGCTCAAATTGGCCATCGATATGAACATTCAGGAGCTATTAGTGATTAGAGACTCGGACCTACTCATACATCAGTTCGAGAAGAGTGGGTGACTAAGAATTCTAAGATACTCCCTTATCTGCATCACATACAGGAGTTGAGGAAAAGGTTCACAAAGACCGAATTTCAGCATGTTCCCAGAATACAGAATGAGTTCGCTGATGCACTAGCGACTTTGTCATCTATGATCTAGCATCTAGATACAAATTCCATTGATCCCATCCAGGTCAAGATCTATGACCAACCATCTTATTGTGCGCATGTTGAGGAAGAAGCAGATGGAAAACTGTGGTTCCATGGTATCAAAGAGTACCTGACAACATGAGAATATCCAGAACTTGCTAATGCTACTCAAAAGCGCACACTTCAGAGATTATCTAACAACTTCTTTCACAACGGAGGAATCCTGTACAGGAGGACTCCCAATTTGGGATTGCTAAGGTGTGTCGAAGTAAGAGAAGTAACCAAACTATTGAATGAAGTGCACGCAGGGACATGCGGACCACACATGAATGGTTTTGTACTAGCAAAGAAGATACTCCGAGCAGGGTACTTTTGGATGACTATGGAAACAGACTACATCTAGTATGTCAGAAAATGTTATCGCTGTCAGATATATAAATATATGATAAAGGTGTCGCCAAACAAGCTTACCGCAACAAGCTCACCATGGCCGTTCACCGCTTGGGGAATGGATATTATCGGACCAATCGAGCCTGCCGCATCAAACGGGCACATGTTCATCTTAGTGGCAATTGATTATTTTACTAAATGGGTCGAAGCAACATCGTACAAAGTAGTGACTAAGAAAGTTGTGGCAGATTTCGTCCGCGACCGAATTGTTTGTCGGTTCAGAATTCCGGAATCTATCATCACCGACAATGGTTCCAATCTCAACAGCGACTTGATGAAGGCGATGTGTGAAACATTCAAAATCAGGCACAAGAACTCTACAGCCTACAGACCTCAGACGAATGGTGCCGTAGAGGCAGCCAACAAAAACATCAAGAAGATACTACGGAAGATGATCAAAAGGCACAAGCAATGGCATGGGAAGCTATCATTTTCCTTATTGGGATATCGTACCACAGTCCGCACATCAACCGGGACAACTCCCTACCTACTGGTTTATGGTACAGAGGTGGTCATTCCCGCCGAGGTAGAAATTCCATCTTTAAGAATTATACAAGAAGCAGAGTTAGATGATGCAGAATGGGTATAAGGTCGCTACGAGCAGTTAGCCCTTATAGACGGAAAGAGAATGAATGTAGTTTGCCATGGGCAGTTATATCAGAATAGAATGTCCAGAGCCTTCAACAAAAGAGTTAAACCAAGGAAGTTTACACCAGGGCAGCTGGTGTTGAAGAAAATATTTCCGCATCAAGATGAAGCCAAGGGGAAATTCTCTCCCAATTGGCAGGGTCCATAAATGGTTCACCGAGTTCTAACCGGAGGAGCCCTTATTCTTGTAGAAATGGACAGAGAAGTGTGGCCAAAGCCAATCAACTCAGATGTAGTAAAACGATACTGTATATGATCACATGTTTCTTCATGATGTAATTTGAACTACGCCTGGCCTGATTTCCGTTTAAGAGGGGATACGTATGCAGCCCTATGTGTTCGGTCACATTTTAATAAAAATTTCATCTCCCCTGCTATTGGAACTGGGGCAGAATTTTGAGGAGGACCCTAAAAATTCCGAAGTCAGTTTTTAGCCTTTTCATCGCCGGAAGCGCCAACCCAGTAAACTGGGGCAGAATTTTGAGGGGGGCCCTCAAAATTCTGAGATTGATCGTTTTCAGTCATTCAATGCAGCCGTCATAAGCACTAACCCAGTAAACTGGGGCAGAATTTTGAGGAGGACCCTCAAAATTCTGGAGGAAGCGAGGTCGCAATGTCTTGAACCACGTTGCGGTCGTTGGTTCATCCGAAAGAAAAATCTCTTTCAAATATATAGTTACGTTATATTTACTAAATCATGCATAGCTATCATTTGAATTGCTGTCGTTTAGCCACGCTACCCCAGTGATATGTGACGTTAGGAGCCACGAGAGGATGAACTAACCTTTCCCCCTCTCTACAGAACTCACGATTTTTCTTTGGATGCAGATCCCAAATCATCTGAATACATTCATACACTCATACCTTCCCGATTGGAAAACATCGGAATGATCGCTTATTCACAAATTTACTGTCTACACCCAACATCCCCAACAGCCACAATGTCGCAATCAGCTACCAGCTAAGAAAATCTCATTACTATTCACTCTTTACATTCCTGCGTTTTTGCATAAGGCTATCTATCTGCCTTCTGAGGTTAAGCTCTACCTACATCTGCATAAGGCTACCTATCTGCCTTTCGATACTAAGCACTGTCTCCATCTGTATTTTGCATAAGGCTATCTATCTGCCTTCCGAGGTTAAACTCTACCTCCATCCCGCATAAGGCTACTTATCTGCCTTTCGAGACTAAGCTCTGTCTCCATCTGCATTTTGCATAAGGCTATCTATCTGCCTTCCGAGGTTAAGCTCTACCTCCATCCTACATAATGCTATTTATCTGCCTTCCGAGGTTAAGCTCTACCTCCATCCTGCATAAAGTTACCTATCTGCCTTTCGAGACTAAGCACTGTCTCCATCTACATTTTGCATAGGCTATCTATCTACCTTTCGAGGTTAAGCTCTACCTCCATCCTGCATAAGGCTACTTATCTGCCTTTCGAGACTAAGCTCTGTCTCTATCTGCATTTTGCATAAGGCTATCTATTTGCCTTCCGAGGTTAAGCTCTACCTCCATCCTGGCATAAGGCTACTTATCTGTCTTTCGAGGTTAAGCTTTACCTCCAACCTGCATAAGGCTACTTATCTGCCTTTCGAGACTAAGCTCTGTCTCTATCTGCATTTTGCATAAGGCTATCTATTTGCCTTCCGAGGTTAAGCTCTACCTCCATCCTGGCATAAGGCTACTTATCTGTCTTTCGAGGTTAAGCTTTACCTCCATCCTGCATAAGGCTACTTATCTGCCTTTCGAGACTAAGCCCTGTCTCCATCTGCATCTTGCATAAGGCTCACTACAAGAAAAATTGCCTTTAGGGACTAGAATAATGGTCCCTAAAAGTCTGATTTTGGTCCTTAAATATCATTAGCGACCAGAAAAATCTGGTCGTCACTGGTCGCTAGAGGCTCCGCCGCTAAAGGTCAATAACGACAAGATTTAGTGACTGGTCCTTAAAAACCATTAAGGACTGTTGTGATTCTGGTCATTAATATACTTTCAGGGATTACATTTTTGGTCCCTAAAGAATGATAAAAAAAGAATGTTGCATGCTGCATTTGGTGCTTATTAATTTGCAACGACCAGATTTTACAGGTCCTAATAGGACTTTAACGACAAAAATTTCTTGTCCTTAAAGATCTTACAAAATGTGGTCCCTAAATAAATGTATTTTATGTTCTGCTTTTCCGAAATATTACTCCATTCATAATGTATTAATGAATGCACGTAGACAAACTTATCAATAATGTCTTCATATATATATATATATATATATATTTAATAATTACAAAAGAAAGGATTAACATTCTATTTGTACTTGCAAACAAAATGAATTGTTGTCTATAGTTCTAGGGAAATGATAATTAGCTTGTCAACTTGAAGTCTCCAAAATCTACATCTTCACTTGTAAAATAATGTCTTCAAGACCTGCGAGAAGTATGAAATGAATCCACTTAAAAAAACTATACTAATCAACCAGAAAAATTGGTAACTAATTACGAGACCTATATTATTTCATAAAATAATTGCAATATAACAATTTTTTGTTCATAGATGAAACTTGCATAATGAAAGAAAACACAAAATAGCCATGTCTGCAACTAAAACGCTATAAGAGATACTGAAAAAAGGAATTTGTTTAATCAATGACAAGGAGCACTATATCTTATTATGTGCAAATAGGTTCCATAGGCTTATAGCGAGACAAACAGATAATTATTTATCATATTACACCCCATTGTTGTAAGCCACACAACATAAGAAACAGGGATTAAGTTCAACGTTAGCATCAGTGAGAATCATCCAAAGTCTATAATGTAGTGTTAATAAGAATCAACCCTCATTATTTAATACATATAAATATAGGATGAAAATTATAATATCTAATAACATTATGTTATATAAACTACTAACAAACTGTGAGGGGTTCATGTTTTTGGTATTTTAGTGTAGAGGGGTAGAGGGGCGGACCCATTATCCATCAAGTTTCTTACCGTGCGCCATGACCCTCTGTGATTTCTTGGTTATCAACTTAAAAAAACGGTAAGATGTGTTTAATTCACGCCTATGGAAGTGCAAGTACTGGATAACTAGCAAATAGTATTTGTCAGCTAATCTTATTTTGTTTCCATGGGTGGGAGAGGGAGCAAAGTGATGAAGTCAACATGCCCTTATTTCTCTTTGGGCAGTTGCATGTTTCTGAATTCTAGGTTAAAACTATCAATTCCTTGTCTGTCGGAAGAGTATAATTCACTTAAATGCTTATGTATATCAGCTGGAGTGCTTATGTATCTCAGCACTTTAATTCATCTAAGTACTTTCTTTTAATAGATTCCTTTTATTAAATGTACTTCGTATGGTGATACTTGTTAGTGGATTTGATGGATCCATGTGCAGAAGCTTGAGTTTATCATTTAGTTTGAAAAATTTACATTGTTGGCATTGTTGTACAAGCCAGATTTTGATGCTACATACAGAGACTTCAAAATCGCCTTGATAATTATGAAAAGGTGATTCTTTATTTGGTTATTATTTTTATATCCATCTATGAATTCTTAACGTCATGTTATGTAATGTTTATTATTTTTTTTAAGGTTTATGAGCCAGTAGAGGAAGGTTCTTGCATCAAAATGATTGATATGACCACTGGTAATGGAGGACAAATACAAGTAAGCAACCGTAGTTCATTTGTTTACGAAATTCACACTTACACATTTCATGTATTGTTAGTGGAAGACACTTCAAAAAGTTTGTGATGCAAGTATTGATAGCAAATACTACATTTTCCATCCAAGGAATTAATTCCAAGGTGGACTTTAGTCAAAAAAATTTGTCTTGATTTCTTCATGATGATTTTGAGTAATTCCAGCGATAGCAGGCCACCTGTGAGGCTGGCTCAATTGATAGATTGTGCCTCTGAAGGGTTTTAGGTCTTAGGTTTGATTGTTTTAACTAGGGGTTTAACTTTTTTCACCATATCTGGCAAACTTTGTGATTAGCGATTTGATTTTATATATGTTCTATCTTGTGAAGGAATATGAAGTCCCCTAACTTCTTTAGATTTTTATCGCGTTTAAATTCTGTGATAGCTATATATCTTTTGATGGTCCAGAAGGATTGTCTAAACTCTAAAGTTGTTCTAGATGCTTTCACATGCTGACATAGAATTTTGAATGTCAATTTTATTTTCACATGGGTCGCATTTTAGGAGTTGGAGAAAAGGTGTTATATGTGGAGCAGAGGATGTTTAGATTGGCTTCAGTAAGAAATTCAAAAGCTATTGACAGTGGATTATTCAGTTAATTAAAGAGAAAAGAGAGGTCAGAGCAATTTAGAACTAGCTATAGGACTTTCTCATTCTTTCTTAATATGCCTGTGCAGCAGTTTGCAAATTTGTTCCAGATATTCTCACATATGACACAGGGGGTATAAATTGTTCATAAAAGTAAAAAGATCGAGTACATAATCAGATGAGAGTTTGAGATTTACCACATGAAAAGTTTCAGTGTTACAACAAAAATAAAACCATATTTGAGAACCTAAGAAATGCATCCCAAACTGTTATAAGATTATATCATGAATATACATGCGAACTTTAGAGCCACATATGACACAGAGATGCAGAAAATAGAAGACTAAAGTTTCAATTAAATGGTTATGAACTGATATAGAGTGAAAGGTTGAGTTTCAGTCCAAAAATAAATTGTATTTGCATTAATAGCAAAGTGAAAGTGAGAACCAGTAAAAAAATCAGTAAAAATGGATAAAGAGAATAAGAAAAAATTAAAAATTGATCCACATTATAAGAAGAAAGTCTATCATTTCAACAGTGCAACATCCCTCACAAATGAGCCATCACCTTCATCAAAGATAACCTTAACAACCATTGGACCAAGATCAAATATCTTCATAAACTCTTATACAACCACGAGTACAATATTGATGCACTTATTCAAGTAACCTACTTGTGGAGAAACCAGAAACACGTCTCATCCTTTCAAGGTGTTCAACTTTAATACCACATTTCGCCGACGTTTCAATATTTCTTTAAAACATGTCTTAGAGCCATACAACAGCATATTTAAAATTACTAATTGCAATCTATCATTTTCATAAAGGCTTTGCTTAGTTGAATCTTTCCTTTTTTTCTATAACTTCAATCTATCTACTACAGCACTGCTAGCAGCAAACATTTTTCCACCACTTGAAATAGTAACTTTCTAATAAATTCACAAGATTAATTTCTTTTAGCAAACATAAATATCACTCATATTTAAAAGAAGATACATGAACTTGATAATCACCGTCGACTAGCAAGCTCAGTTAAGCACCTCACCTAATATCAATAGGTAATAAAGTACAATAATCTTATTGATTAAAGCTTCCTTTTAGTACGTAAATGAGTAGTTAAAGCAATATTTGATATGATATAATAATATTAAGAAATCTCTATAAAATAAACACCCAATTTCAGCAAAAACATGGATAACACGTATCCATCAACAAAATGAAGAGCAATAAGGAAAATAAATACCAAAAATCACTCATTGCGCCCACAAATGAAATGAAAAAAAACCCACAAGAATTAATAGCGAAACCCAGCAAATCTAAAATAGTGAGTGGAAGAAACGAACACTAATCGATGATTGGAACAGTTCATCATAAAGATAATCAAATATTTCATTCAAGAAACAAAATTGCCACCGCTCATATACAAGCATAGCTGAAGCAGATAAAGAGAATAGAATTATGGGAAGAAAAACTTACGAGTTTCAAGATAATACTCATAGAAGCACCTTGGACCACAATAAAACAATTCTTTCTCATCTCACTGCGGAGGTTGAAGTGAATAACAACGAGCTCTTCTTCTCAAATGGCTCAGAGAGATGGCCTCGCCATAAAAATAGCTTGTAGAATCACAAAATGCCAAATCAATCGCACCGATCCAACTTCAGTTCAACCTAGAATTCAACCTAGATTTCAGTTGGTGGTGGAAAAAATTATCCAAAATAACTCAACAAAATTGAATAATCTGTAGGATAGTCGTGCACAGATTGATGATGGAAATCGTCACTTTGAACAATAAAATCAAGAATAAATTTAGATAAAACAACAGAACTAGTTGTCAAAGTGATAAGAATTTGGGGATTTTGAGAAACGTTGAGAGATTGAAAGTAAACCTTAGTTCCTAAATGACGACTTGGGGAATGTTTTTAAGTGTTTCTGTTTTTTTATTTCTTTTCTAGGTTTCTATCTCTTTATAATTATAAAAATATTAAAATTATAGAAGAAATTTTGGGCGGCACCTCAAGTCTCGCACTCCCGCTCTATTCAGCATATTAGGGACGATAATTTTATAATTATAGGGACGAGATTCAGTCCCGTCATTATTTAATATAGAATTAGGTACCAACAATAAGTCTAGTCCCTATAATTATACTTTTAGCGACCGAATTTTAATCTCGTCGCTAAATGTTGGTCGCTAATGAGACTTTTTCTTGTAGTGGCTATCTATTTACCTTCCGAGGTTAAACTCTACCTCCATCCTACATAAGGCTACTTATCTACCTTTCGAGACTAAGCTCTGTCTCCATCTGTATTTTGCATAAGGTTATCCATCTGCCTTCCGAGGTTAAGCCCTACCTTCATCCTGCATAAGGCTACTTACCTGCCTTTCGAGACTAAGCATTGTCTCCATCCTGCATGGCTGAAATACCGCCACTTTATTTCTTAGAAAGGCTACAATATCGCCACCTGCATTTAAATTTTCGCTCTGGCTGAAAGATCGCCACCCTTTGCATTCATTTGGCTGAAAGATCGCCACCCTTTGCATTTATTGGCTGAAAGATCGCCACCCTTTGCATTTATCGGCTGAAAGATTGCCACCTACTCATGGGCTGAAAGATCGCCAACTTATTCAAAGGAGTCATAGTTCGGAGGCACCATCTGCATAGCCCGAGAACACCATTCCATGGCCTGCGAATCTTTACTTATGCTCTTCATGGCCGAGGACATCATCGTCCGAGGACGTCATCTTAACCGTCCGAAGACAGCATTCATAGTCCAACAGGAACTTACATCATGTTTAAATTATGCACAATACACGCTACATTGCTCACTTTCAGGTACACTGGCTAGCAAACGGCCGTCTCAGCAGGATCAATCCCGCTCCGGTTCTCCGCAACCTATTCGACTCCAAACATCTTTTCCAACCCAAGCGTCGTGCCCGTTCTTTTCGAATCCCCATTCGACACACTCCGTCAATGGTTCCTGAACTACATATGACCCGATTCCTGTAAAACCAGGGATATGTAGGCAACTCAGAAGCCAGAGCTCGATCAAATTCTTTTCAATCGCCGATCCGGTCAAAATTGGCCATCTTGTCTTTTCCCGATAACTCTCTCATCCTCCTCGGGTAAAGAGGGGCAGCTGTTGATATTCAATTTTTTTCTATGTATTTTTTATACCCAAAATACTTTTAAAATAATATATATGCACATATATAAGCACACCTAAGGGGTTTGGCATTTTTAATAATTTTTTAAACCAATTTATGGCCTATTTTTGAACCATAAAATTTAATAATTATTTCCAAAACTTGCCATTTTGGAGAATAATTTATTTTATTCTCATATTTACATCAAAATATAGTTAACATGATGTTTTGCAAATTTTTACAAATTTGTTTGGTATTTTAAAACTAAATTGCATGTAATTGCAATATTAGCCTCTTTAAGATTTAATAGCATTCTTATAAATACAAATTGATCCCAATATTTTTAAATTAATATTTAAATATTATTTATTGACTCAGTGCCTTTAATTTGTTTTTTAAATAATTTTTATTATTTTTATAAATATAAAATGGAAAAACTGGCTATTTCAATTGTAGCCTCAATTCATTTCAATTTTAACCACATTCCCATTTCAATTTCAGCCAATTTCAAACCCAAATTGGACAAGCCCAATTCCAACCCCTGACCCAATTGCCTAAACCTGCCCAGAATCTTTTTAAATCCAGGCCGTTGATCCTTTTGATCAACGACCACAAATCATTCTTTCCTTTTTAATTATACACGACCTAACCCTAACCCTCATTCCCTCTTCGACCGCCGCCCTCAAACTCTCTCTCTATCTCTCTCAAACGCTCTCAAACACTCGAAAGCCCTAATTGTTTCCTTCGTCTTCTCCGACCAATCTCATCGGAGCACATGGCTTCTCAGGCCATGGACGGCCTGTGCTCACTCTCCTTCACTCCTAAGTCATGTTTGTTGAAGATTTCGAGGTTCGACCTCGATGGTGTTCGAGCAGATCCTCCACAGATCTGAGGTTCTATGGCCTCTCCGGCCCCGTTCCGACATATTCGAGCCTTAAGAGCCTAGCTATGGCTCAGATCGACTCCAGACCAGACCTCTTCCAAGCCTTCTCGTTTCTAGGGTTTCTGAGAAGTCCTAAAGCCATTCGAGGTTTTCCTATTTGTTTTCCCTTAGATCTATGCTATATCTGTGTTATATTCGATGTTTCAGGGGTTTTCCCAATTTTTCTTTTGAAATTATTCGATTTTTCAAAAACTAGGGTTTCTGGAAAAACTTTCTGATTCTTCTTCCCTTTTTCTTTATGTGTGTTTCATCTGTGTTTATCTCATGTGTTTCTTCTCTACTACGCATGAACTTGATTTTTCTGTTCCTTTTTGTATATACTTTATATTTTCCTTTGCCTTTAGACTAAACTCGCATGACCGTCTATGCCATATTTTCTTACATGATTTCTATTGTATGTGTTTCCTACTGTTCTCTATGATTATTTTTGCGCAAGTCTCTGAAAGAGACATCTGAGTCCATTTCAATGGCTCACCTCCTCCTCTCAAGTAGACACCCTAGGATTTAGGGTTTTTGACAAGTTTGATCTGGTGTTCAGACTAGGGTTCTATGTCAGAACCCTAGGGGTTCTCTCTTGAACTCATTCAGAGTCTATGAATTAGACTCGACCTTTTGTTATAATCCTGGATTTTTTTATATACAATGTTCTCTTATTTGTGTATGTCTGTATGCTTTTTATATGACAAATTCTCCTCTTTCAAAAGGCCTTTGGCCGGCCTGTGATTAATTCCGAGTCCCTTTTCAAAAGGGTTTGATTGATTATTGATGATTTTCTTTAAATTAAGTTTCTCTTCACCTTTCCTGGCTAGATTCATTCGAGCTAAGACTCAAGCCCTAATTTTACTGACTGCTAATTAATTTTCTTTCCTTATTTGGTCCAAACCGTGTACTATCGAACTATTTCCCTTAAATAATGTCCTGTGTATTTTCCCCTATTACGCTACTCTGGAAAAGGTTTTCAAATTATTCCCCTTCCTTATTTATCATGCCCGTTTGAAATCAATCCCTTGGCTGAAGGGAAATCTTTGTGATTGATTTTCAAATTATTTCTTACCTTCTTCTTACCTGCTTTCTGCACTATAAAAGGGGCTACCCCTTTACACTTTCAAAAAAACACAGCTTCTCTGCACTAAACAGGCTTACACTCACAATTCATTACTTTCACACATGCTTACACAACTGTTTTCTGCATTCGAAAATACAACTCTTCTGCACTGAACTCTCTCACAAGCAAATTGCTTCTCTTGCTGATAGCATCAAGCACTCTGTTCTCTACTCTCCTTTTACCTTCTGAGAAATTCCTGAGTTCTCTTGAACTCTCAAGTGTTCTGCTGCAAACTTGAAGTCTGCTCCTGCTGATTTCTACTGTTTGTTTACTCTGCTGTTCTGCTGTTTTCATTATTTTGCAACTGGTATGTTCTAGTTAAATAATGCCCTCTTCACTATGTGTTTACCTCTTGGTCTGCTATGCTTTCCTTCACCATGTGTTTATTTCCTAGTCTTTTATGCTTTCTTTCCTTATGTTTCTGCCAAGTAATATGCTTATGTGAACTCCCATTCCCTTTACCCCTTTTTTGTGTGAGTTGTAGTTCAAGACATAGCAGCACTTCACATTGATGTCTATGACTCTGAACTAGGTTCCTTTGAACCTCTAACTCAATCAATATCCACTTCCCTTATCCTTCTTATGTGTTTAAGCTTGTACATGAGCCTGATGGTGTCCTAATCACAATTCAGACTCAGTTCTGACTCTCAAGGGTATGCTCCTAACTTGTTTGACCAAATAAATGGTCAGGGGTGTGCCAATCTGCACCTATGGCTGGGTATGACCACCATTTGTTATGGTTCCCCAATCACTTTACACTTACTCCTAGATCTAAGTTATGCCCCTCTCTTGCAAGCCATGCTTTGCGACCTTGAGCTCCCTCTGAACTTGGATGCCTGAGGGCTGGCTATTCCACACTGCACTATTCTAATTCTAATGGTATCCTGAGTGTAAGCAATGTCGGGAATCCTTGAGATTCCTTGGAACTTTGAAACACTTTGGGTAAGGTAAGTCTTTGGAAATCTGGGTTCCGGAAGTTGGTTAATCACATGTTAGTGGACATTAAGATTGAATTAGGCTTCTCGGATCTAGCTGTAATTTTGATGTATTTTATATTTTCTTTCCTCTTTTCTGGTTCTGTAATAATTTGTATAAAAGAACTTGGGGAATTAGTGAAAAGGTGTGGGAGGGGTTTTACTTTCTTTCATCAATGTAGGTTAGATATCATGCCTTTAGGACTTTAATTTTCCTACTAGAAATCCTGCCTATAGGGTTTAACGTTTAATTACGCTACAAGTCACCTAGATACCATGCCTATAAGGTTTAATTTTTAATCATATTTCACACCATTATAAATCTTGCCTATAGGACTTTAATGTTCATGTAAATCAATGCATATAGAAATCATGTCTTTAGGACTGCAAATTCATTAGGCAAGCTATAGGGCTAATCAAACAATCATTTTTTCGTCAATTCAATAACAAGTCTAAAAATCGAATGTAGATAACATGTCTATAGGTTCTTATATCAAATGCGATTAATTCGTTTTAAGCAATAAGAGTCTGTTAATTGATCCTTAAACGTCTTAATTCAGTAACGTTTTCAAAAGCCTCCATCTTTTAATAAACCCTTTGGACCAGTATACTTTTAAGTTCTTCAAATCTGCATCTTTTTTTTTCTTAAACATTCTCTCTTAATGTTCTGCCTAAACATTTTCCTACTAAACTTTGGTTTTCCTGAACTCATCTTTTAAATATAGTTCTGCAGTTCATTATTTTTCTTAAAAATTCTGCCTTTTTCTCTGAAATTCTTTACAATTACTTCTATGTTCAGGCAATCTGCCTACCTTTCTTTAACACTCATTTTTAACTTGATGCAATCTATACTTCCTTTTCAAAACTCTTCTGTAATTACTTCTTTTTGAAACCAGTATATTCTGAATCACTCGCTTAAAATACCTTAACTTCCGACAATTGGATCCGAATTGCCTAATGCGGACTTTCTATCTAAATACATGTGTTAAACCAATCCGTTTTTGCTTTTTAAGTTAAAGACTAAATCAGTATATGCAAGACATGCTAAACTAAGTGTTGTTTGGTTAAGGGGTTTCTGATACCCCGGGATTGATAGGATGTGACGAGTGCTAGCATGCAATAAGTAAACGAGATTAATCGCGTTTAAATACCTTAACTGTGTGGGAAGGGTAGAATATGGATATGATGATCAGTGCGCTAATATCACGTGCGACCCCGCTTTTGAGGAGCGATTGCTGGATATTGCATTGATGTGATCCATATTTTATATAAACCTAGGACCCCCTTTTCCTTTTTTTTTCCGCAAATGTTTTCTTTAAATTATGTTTTCTTCAAATAATCCCGTTTTTCTAAAAAATTGTATTCTTTTCTTTTCTTTGAAGCTTTCAACTTATTTGTGATCCTTATGTGCAAAATTTACTTGCTTCTTCTATTTTGTTTTCTTAAAGTCACAATTGTAGCATGGCAGGGAACCACACTAATGGATCTTGAGGGGTGCCTAATACCTTCCCCTCGAGATAATCTCTAAGCCCTTACCCGAACTCTTGTTTTCCTTCTTCTAAAAATTCTTCATCTCTTTAAAGTGTCCTAATGCACTATAATCATTAGGTGGCGACTCTCCAAAACTCCAAAACTATATTCTCGCAAGAGAATAAAGAGTTATCCTCCAATAATGTTGTATACCCGATTTTCGGACCCTCCCGGTCCGCGATATGGAAAGAGGGGGTGTCGACAATAGACAACAAAGATGAACATCCTGACAAGGAAAAAAAACACAAGCGACAGCTAAATCCCGGCAAGGGGGCAACAACAATAATAAACTTCGCATCCCGGCAAGGGAGCTAATCAACATACTCAAAACATCCCGGCAAAAGATTAATAACATCTCTTTCTATTTCTTTCATTTCTTATTCAATAGTCTTTTCATTGTTCGAGCCAACGCTCCAAAGATTTCACAATTCATAATTATTCCTCATACTCTTCACATCTCATAGAAATCATCAATTAAACACGAAAGAGTCATAACAATATCGAAATAAGTACAAGTAAAGACTCACGGTCATACTAGACACCGGTGTATAGATACTCGTCACGATGCCTATACACCGTACTCAACATTTAGCAATTAACAAACAATACTCTAATCCTATTCCCTCAAGCCAAAGTTAGATCAAACACTTACCTCGAAAGCTCCAAACTCAACTCAAGCCTCTAGTATAGCTTTACCCCTCGAATTCACCACAAACCCGCTCAAATCTAGTCACAAATTACTTGAATGTATCAATAAATGCTAGTTAAATCAATTTGAATGCATAAGAATGAATTTCCCAAATTTTTACCCAAAAATTCCCAAAACGCCCCCGATCCCACGTGGTCAAAACCCGAGGTTCGAACCAAAACCCAGTTACCTTTCCCCCACGAGTTCATATCTATGATTTATTTTGAAATCGGACCTCAAATTGGGGTCCAAATCCCCCATTTTAAGAAAACCTAAGTTCTACCCCAAAACCCCCAATTTCACCCATGAAAATCCTTGATTTAAGATGAAAACATAATAAATGATGTTAAAGATTGAAGAAATTAAGTAAAAGTTAAATTACAAATGATTTGGAAAAGATAGAGTTCTTGAAAAATTGCCTATGGAGTTTAGGTTTTGAAAGAATGAAGAAATGGGGTTTAAAATTCGACTAAATATAAAAATGCAGGCTGCAGAAGTGGGAAATACGAAACTGGATTCGCAATAACGAACCTAGCAGACTTAGGAATTGCGAGGTTATAGTTCGCATTTGCGAACTCAGGCTAAAAGGTTGGGTTTCGCATTTGCGAAGGAAAGTTCACATTTGCGAACACTGGGAAATAAAGAGGGCTTCGCAATTGCGAAGGAAGATCTCGCAATTGCGAGCTGCGCAGACCTGGTCCTTCTTCGCATTTGCGATGGGCCGTTCTCATTTGCGAACCAGGCTTCACAAATGCGAAGCCTGCAGGTCTGAAGCATCAGCTGGTTTTGCAATGGTTTAAATGCACTCGCGGCCTAACCAAAACTCACCCGAGCCCTCGGGGCTCCAACCCAAACATACACACAACCTCAAAAACATCCTACGAACTTACTCGTGCGATAAAATCGCCAAAATAACGTCATTTACATCAATTTAAGCCTCAAAATCCATAATTTCTTCCAACTTTTCATAAAACTCTTATTTCCCATTTTTAAGTCCAAAACACGTTAAATGATATCCGTTTTCAACGAAACTTTACAGAAAGCACTTAACACATATATAAGACTTGTATCGGGTGTTGGAACCAAAATACGAGCCCGATACCATAGTCTTCTGATCAGTTTTCCTTTCCAATTTCCTTAATTAATTACAGAAAATAATTTCACACAAAAATTCATTTCTCGGGCTTGGGACCTCGAAATTCGATTCCGGGCACACGCTCAAGTCCCATATTTTTCTACGGACCCTCCAGGACCGTCGAATCACGGGTCCAGGTCCGTTTACCCAAAATATTAACTGAAGTCAATATTATGCATATTAATATCAAAATTCACCATTTTTCACACAGAACTCATATTAAAGCTTTTCGGCTACGCGCCCAGACTGCGCACGCAAAACGAGGTAACCCTAAATGAGGTTTCCAACACCTTGGAGACACAACATAAGTGAGAAAATAGGTGATGACCCTTTGTGTCGTCACAGTTCTGTACCATCAAGTGCATGTACTTACACCCATGGTTGCAAGGCTGATTTATTAGAATTTTCAAGATCCACTCCTCCATCTTCCCACGCCTCTTCTTCTACTCCTCATCCATCTCCAACAACTATTTCCTCCTATTACATTTGTGATTAGGAGTATACTTTTCATTACACCAGTAACACAAGCCTTGTGCCCCTTTTTCATCCATTTTCGCAAGTGATAATCTCCTGATTCCTGAAATAACAGACTTTGTTATCAAACTTGGTATTTCTTCTACCCCCATACATTTTTATACTACCCCCTCCTTATTATATTTGGTGAGGTCTCTAAACCATATTTTCCGGATTCTATGCTATTGGAAAAATTCTGCATGGGTTTGGATCCTATGAACCAAGCTATAGCCAAGAATGCAGCTGATGGATCATTCATGGATAAATCATTCGCAAGGGTGACACAAATTATTGACAAAATGGCACAACACAATCAAGCGTGGCATTTCGAGGACACCTCAGGTGGAGTGGCATATGGTTCTCCTTCCTTGACTAACTTGATCAAGGAGAATCAAGAGAGGGACCAAATAATTGCAGGATTAGCTACAAATGTAAATGTGTTGACAAAAATGTTCACTGAGAGTCAAACAAAGAAGGTGAATGTAGTCGAGGATGTGCAATCCATCTCTAACGAAGAGTTTGAAGAAGCCAACTACATCAACAAGCCTCAAGGAGGGTATCAAAGGCAACCCTACCATGGTCAAGGGCAACAAAACCAATGGAGGCCAAACCCGCAAGGGCAAGGCAACCAACAATGGAGAAATGATCAAGGTAACTCGCACCAAGGAAATTGGAACAACAACAACAATTTTGCAAACTGGAGCTCCAACCCCTATGTTCCCCCAAAAGGTCAATATGCAAATCAAGGATCGTCGAGTGAGTCCAAGTTAGAAAACATGCTTGAACGAGTGTTGCAAAACCAAGAGAAGTCTGACGCATCCATGTGAAACATGACCGAATTTGTTATCTCTCACACCGCATCTATCCAAAAGCTAGAGATGCAAATGAGAGACCTTTCAAAAGATCAAAACCCAAAGCAAAAAGGGCAACTTCCTAGTGATACTATTGCGAACCCGAAGAGTGGTGGAGGTGACTCAACTTCTCACGTCATGGCAATAACTACTAGAAGTGGGAAGGTCTTGCAAGGTGACATTGAACATGAGGTGGTTGGGGAAGAAGTCGAGCAAGAAGTCAAAGCCGAAGAGCAAGAGGTTATTGAAGTTGAAAGGGTGCCGAAAAAAGAAAAGGTGCAAGAAGTGATCCAAGAAAAGGTGAAGGAAAAGGAGAAGGGGACATCAAAAGCTCCACCTCCTATTCCTATACCTCCTCCTCCTTTTCCTCAAAGACTTATTAGAAGGGTTGATGATAGCAAACTTGAGAAATTCTATGATATTTTAAAGCAATTATCGGTGAACATTCCGTTCTTGGAAGCCTTTCAAGAAATGCCAGGGTTTGCCAAATACTTGAAGGATTTGATCACCAAAAAGAGGGCCACAAAGAATGAGGTAGTGAACATGACTCACCGGGTGAGCTCCATCATAGCCACAAGCCCCGTCCAAAAGAAAGAGGACCCGAGAGCATTTACTATCCCATGCACTATCGGAGAGCGTGATTTTGCAAGAGCTCTTTGTGACAATGGGGCAAGCATTAACTTGATGCCACTTGCCATCTACAATCAGGCGGGATTAGGGATGCCAAGGCCAACAAGCATGAGGTTACAAATGGCCGATTGATCTATTAAGCGACCGGTAGGAATTGTTGATGATGTGCTTGTGCAAGTTGGAAAATTCCATTTGCCCGCCAACTTTGTGATTCTTGATTGTGCTGTCGATAAAGAAATCCCTATCATTTTAGGGAGACCATTCCTAGACACGGGAAGAGCACTCATGGACTCGGAGCAAAATGAAATTAAGTTCCGGGTGAATGATGAAGAAGTTACCTTTCAAGCGAGCAAGGAGATGAAGTTACCCTATGAGTATGAGAGCATTTCTGCGATAGATGTGGTTGATGAAGTTGAAGATGCCGTCGAGTTAAAAATGGAAGAACAATGCCTTGGTAAGGCATTGGCGGCTATCTTGGTGAATTTTGATGGTGAAGACATGGAAGGTTACATGGAGTCGGTAAATGCGTTGGAGGGTCTTGAATCCTACACCTATACTCCAGCAAAGCTTTCTCTTGACTTGGAGAATAGGACCACACCTCCTGCCAAGCCATCAATCATTGAGAAACCACAACTAGAGCTCAAACCTCTTCCTCCACACTTAAGGTATAAATTTCTTGGCTCTAATGATACTTTACCCGTAACCATTTCGTCTTTGTTAAATGATGTGCAGGTAAACCAATTGTTGGAGGTATTGAAAGAACACAGGTAAGCTATTGGATGGACTATTACAGACATCCGTGGGATCCCCGTGGGAATTTGTGAACATAAAATCCAATTGGAGAGCGAGACAAAGCCAAGTGTGGAGCATCAAAGGTGGTTAAATCCGTCAATGCAAGAGGTCGTGAAAAAGGAGATTATCAAGTGGTTGGATGCCGGGGTAGTTTACCCCATTGCGGATAGTTCATGGGTGAGCCCAGTCCAATGTGTGCCAAAAAAGGGTGGCATGACCGTGATCGAAAATGAGAATAATGAGGTCATCCCAACACGAACCGTCACCGGATGGCGAGTTTGTATGGACTATCGGAAACTTGATAGTGCAACTTGCAAGGACCATTTCCCTATGCCTTTTATTGATCAAATGCTTGATCGGCTAGCGGGGAGGTCATTCTATTGTTTCCTCGATGGGTATTCCGGCTACAATCAAATTAACATCTCTTTGGAAGATCAAGATAAAACCACCTTCACTTGCCTGTATGGCACCTTTTCCTTTAGCCGGATTCCATTTGGTTTATGAAATGCTCCGGCCACCTTCCAAAGGTGTATGATGTCCATCTTCTCCGACATGGTTGAGGATTTTCTTGAAGTCTTCATGGATAACTTCTCGGTGATTGGTGATTCATTCGATCACTGTCTTAACAACCTTAGACAAGTGCTAAAGAGATGCGAAGAAACCAACTTGTGCTAAATTGGGAGAAGTGTCACTTCATGGTTGATGAAGGTATCGTGCTTGGGCACAACATTTCAAAGCATGTCATTGAAGTTGACCGGGCAAAGATTGAAATAATTTCAAAGCTTCCCCCACCGACTTCTGTGAAAGGTGTTAGAAGTTTTCTAGGGCATGCCGGGTTTTATAGGCTCTTCATCAAGGACTTCTCCAAGATTGCTAACCCCATGTGCAAACTCCTCAAAAAAGATGCCAAGTTTGTGTAGTTAAAAGAAAGGCTCACCACGGCACCCATTATTGTTACACCTGATTGGTCACTTCCTTTCGAGCTTATGTGTGACGCCAGTGGTATAGCCATTGGGGCAATGCTTGGCCAACGCCACAACAAAATTCTTCACCCGATGTACTATGCAAGCAAGACTCTCAATGGGGCACAAATGAACTGCACAGTGACTGAGCAAGAATTTCTTGCTATTGTATATGCCTTTGAGAAGTTCCGGGCATATTTGTTGGGGTCCAAGGTGATAGTTTACACGGATCATGCAACTCTTTATTATCTCATGGCAAAGAAAGATACAAAGCCTCGATTAATTCGTTGGGTCTTGTTATTGCAAGAATTTGACTTTGAAGTCAAGGATCGTAAGGGAACACAAAATCAAGTGGTAGATCATTTGTCAAGGCTGGAAGAAGCAGGGAGACAAAAAGGGGATCTTGAATCAATGATGCATTCCCGGATGAGCACATATTGTCATTGTCTAGCACCTTTGCTCCTTGGTATGCCGATATTGCTAATTATTTGGTGAGTGACCTTATCCTTGACGAATTGGAATTATATCAAAGGAAGAAATTCTTAAGAGACTACCGGCAATACTATTGGGAGGAACCATACTTATTCCGTGTCTGTGCTGACAATATTATCAGAAGGTGTGTTCCCGAAGAAGAGGTTATGCCAATTCTCAAGGCATGCCATGACTCACCGGTTGGGGGGTCATCATTGAGAAAATTGGACGGCGGCTAAAGTTCTTGAATGTGGATATTATTGGCCTTCCATCTACCATGATGCCAATCAAATGGTCAAGGCGTGTGACCAATGTCAACGATAGGGCTCAATCTCCAAGAGGAATGAAATGCCAATGCACTTTGTGATGGAGATAGAGATTTTCGACGTGTGGGGAATCAACTTCATGGGTCCCTTTGTGAGTTCTTGTGGGATGAAATACATCTTAGTGGCTGTGGACTATGTGTCCAAATGTGTTGAAGCCATTGCCTTACCAAACAATGAGGCAAGGAGTGTGATCGCCTTCCTGAAGAAGAACATATTCACTCGGTTTGGCACTCCTAGAGCCATTCTTAGTGATGTTGGATCTCATTTCTGTAACAAAGCTTTTGCGGGGCTACTCGAGAAGTATGGTGTCAAGCACAAGGTGGCCACACCTTATCATCTGCAGTAAAGTGGTCAGGTTGAGGTTTCTAACCGGGAGATCAAAAATATCCTAGCAAAAACTGTAAACGCAAATAGGACCGACTGGTCAAGGAAGCTAGATGATGCATTATGGGCATACCGCACGGCCTACAAAACCTCTATTGGTACTTCTCTTTATTGGCTCATCTTTGGTAAAGCATGTCATCTACCCATGGAATTGGAACATAAAGCCATGTGGGCATTGAAAAAGTTGAACCTAGAATGGACTGAAGCTACAAATTTGAGGTTGACACAACTCAATGAACTGGAGAAATTCCGGTTCCATGCTTATGAAAGTGCTGCGGTGTACAAAGAGCGGATGAAGTTTGTCCATGACAAGAAGATCTTGAAAAGAGAGTTTAAGGTGGGTGATTTGGTCTTGCTCTTTAATTCTAGGCTCAAACTGTTTCCGGGCAAGCTTAAATCAAAATGGTCCAGTCCCTTCAAGGTGGTAAATGTCTCTTTGTATGGAGCAGTGGAATTAGAATGAATAGATGGGTCCCAGACATTCAAGGTAAATGGTCAACGCATCAAGCATTATCTGGGTACTGATGGTGAAAAATATTTGGTGGAGCAGCTGGCTCTCAAAGATGGTCCATGCCCGACCACTGAGTGAAGTCGAAGGAACATCAATCCCGTCGTGCCGCGACGTTAAATCAAGCGCTTCATGGGAGGCAACCCATGGGTGGTAACACCCTTCCTTTTTGTTCTTTGCACTTTCCATTTTTTTTGTGTTTAAAGTGTTTGTTGGAGTGCAGGGGGTTCAAAAGATCTCAACACTTGGTGAAAATGCCTGAAAAACTGAAGAAGTGGCACCAGGTGAAATATGCGATGGAAATGCGGTCGCATTAATGCTATGCAGACCGCAGAATGACCGCAGACACACGCAGAGAGAAGCCTAAAATGGCAGTTGAAAATGCGGCAAAATGGTGAATTCTGCGGTCCGCATTTCGGTTATGCGACCGCATAATGCACCACATTTGAGATCCTTAAAATTCATTCATGCACCACACCGCATAACACCTATGCGGTCGCATAGTGTGCTATGCAGTGAACAGTGCACCGCAAAGTTTNTAAATCGTGTGCAAATGTTTGGTCTTAAAAGGTTTAGGTAGTTGTTTCGTGCTAAATATGGTCGACTTTAGGTTAAGAATGATATGGCCATTGTTAGACCTTAAGGCTTCTGTGGAAAATGATGAAGTCTGCGGTCCGCATGTCTGAAATGCGGATCGCATTTTGGTCACAGATGTAACCCTAGGTCACTTGAGGAAGATGATGAAATGCGGTCATGATGCGATCGCATACTTGATATGCGGTACGCATAGTGACCATATAATTGACCCCATGATTGTCTGTAGAAAGTAGTGAAAATGTGTCGCAGAACTGTTCCGCGGTCCGCAGATCCACCGCAGAGTTGAGCAGAGACCCCTGTAAATGAACTTTTTTAAATGTTCATTCTGCGATGATTATGCGGTCCGCATAATGGTTATGCGACCGCATAATCCATCGCATAATGAACACCTTGTGAGGCAAGTACTTCTGCGGTGACTCTGAGGTCCGCATTGTGGTTTTGCGACCGCAGAGTTGACCGCATTTTGTGCTTCTCCTCTTGATTTTCAACAGGTGGAGCAGGCAGATTTGCAAGAGGCCATCCAGAGATCTTTGATAGATAGAGCAGTTTCAGCAGCTCCTGTAGCACCTCCATCATCCGTTGGCGCATCTAGTATCTCCCAGGCTCCATCAGTTCCCGATATAGTATCAGCTCCAGCTACAGTTCCAGTTCCCTCTCCTACCCTGGAGCAGCCTGAGGGTAGTATGCCATTGGAGGAGACCACAGCTCAGACTGAGCTATCATCAGTCCCCACTGCCACAGCTGAGGGTGACCCCTCCAGTGCTTAGCCGGCTGCCGTCTCCCATAGCACTTAGCGTGCCTCAGGGAGCTACCCTCAAACTTTTCTCTTTACTTATATGCATTGGGGACAATGCATCATTTTCAGTTGGGGGTGGAGGGTAGCGTAGTATATCTTTTTGTGTATATATTTTCACACTCATGTACTTATGCATATCGTATATCTGTGTACATTGGTATAACTTCAGCGCATGAGTGATGTTATTTTTGTGTATATACATCAGTGTTTACTTCGTGTTCATTATAGTGTTGTTAATATTATAGTGTTAGTAATATTAGTATTTACTGTTATCCCTATAT
>MU771598.1:0-13127 GCA_026770625.1 Nicotiana glauca | reverse complement strand
ATTTTTTATTATATTAGCTGTATTTAATTGGTACACTATTTTATTTTCTTTTAATAATAGCACTATAGTCCAATATCTTGAAATACTTCATTAAATTAATATATGGTACACTATTTTTTTATTTTTCTATTTATGCATGTGTGTTATGTAATTGTAGGATAGTCATATAGTTACTGAAATTTTACTAGTAAAACTATATACCATATTGGTATCATATGGTAGTTTGGATATTTTTTGTTGTTTTATCTACATTTTGAAGTTAATTCTATTATGGAATTATTTATATGAACATGATTTGTAGTGCTGGGATTTTTTTTACCAATGGATATAGATTATGTGTATTATGTAATAGTTTTTATAGTTATAGGCAATTGTTAGAACGACTCGTACAACTATATACCCTATTAGTATAAGGCAAGTTGCTTTGCGAATATTTAATTTGCAATGCAAGCATGTAATTTTCTCATACTTTTATTATATCCTTTAATGTTTGGTACAGTAGTATAGTCACAGATAGTTGTAGCAACATTCTAAGGCAATCATATACTATGTTGGTATACATGTATACCATATTGGTATCATATGGTACTAGAAATCTTTTTTGCTACTTATACTTTTATTCCATTTTTCAGTATTTTATTATCATTTCTATTCTAACTAGTATATATGGAGATTTGGTGGTTGTAGATTGTGTTTTTTTGCTCCATAATTAGTTGTGTTACTGCTAATGATAGAGTGTGTACTCATATTTGTAGGGAAGGAGATCAAGGTTTGCCTCGCAATCACGTGTTGATTCATACAATTTGATTATGTAATTTATGGTGCTCCGCAGCAGTTAGCGTGATATTCAATAAATTAGATCAAGTGACAATTGATATTATTTTATTTTAGTAATTGAATTAAAAAAATTAGAAAAAAGATAAAAGGTATATTATACTAGTTATATTAAAAAGAAGGGTGAATTAATATTTACTATATTATGTATTTTTTCTTATTATATAAAAAAAGAATAATAAAAATAGTGAAAACAATAAATGAAATTAGATTATGATATAAAAAGAATATAAAAAAAAGAAGCTAAATGAAATTAGAAAAGGAAAAAAGAAAAAAAATAAGAAGGAAATGAGAAAAAAGAAAAGGAGAATAAAAAAAAGGAAAAAAAAGAAGCCTAGAAATAAAAAAGAATTGCAGAATAAAGAAAAAATTCTCTACAAAACCTACTATGGGTAGGAAATGTAATTAGTTTATGGATAGAAAAACAAATGGGTAGACAAGGGTAAATAGTTTTGTTTTTGTGGGTAACTGTGTCAAACCCCCTATAAGGTAGTGAGTACCCTGAGGGATAAGTGCACAAATAGCCATTCTCAGGGATACTATGAGAAATTAGTCAATACTTATTTTATCCTAAAATTTTAAACTAAAAATCTTAACTTTAGAATAATTAAAAAAAAATTCTCCGAAAATTTGAAATTCATAATGCACCAGCTAATTTCTTAATAAGTCTTTCAGAGTGGCTATCTCGTGTCATTTCTACGTGCCCTGAGGCCTGAACATAGGCAGCCAATTTAAGAGTTTGATGTTTGGGCCATGAAAGCTGATGTAAGGTAATGACTAATGAGCCATACAAAAGAAGGCAGAAAGGCCGCTAGAAGGAGGGGTTGAACCTCCGACCTTGTGGTTAACAGCCACACGCTCTAACCAACTGAGCTATTCCAGCTTGTTGCGAATGGCTGCCAAACGTATTAACTTCTATTATTACAGTCTCATGTTAAGATAATTTTCCTTCAACTTTAATACTTGTTGTTTTCAGTTAATTAATACAGTATATGTTTTTTAGTAGAAGAACTTTTTATGCTTGATTAACATAGTATATGATTTGTAATTCTATAGTTAGATTATGTACATACATCCAATATTTACGCTAAATCAACCAAAATATATGACATTTGCCAATACATACATAAATCTCTGTAAATCATAATGGCTATTGTACTCGCACCTCTATTACTCACACTTGACACTTTGGTGAAGTAAGATACTTTTTCCTTTGTTTCACCGTATGTAACATTATTACTCTATTGAAAGTCGAATAAATTTTTATATCATATATCTACAAATATTTTTTAAATATTTTGAGTTGCTAACTATTTTCACTTATATAACAACAATAACAATCCAGTAAAATTTTACTAGTGGGGTCTGAGGAGAGTAGTGTGTATGCAGACCTTACCCCTACCCCGGAGGAGTAGAGAGGTTGTTTCCGAAAGACCTTCGGTTCAAGAAAACAAAAAGATAAAAAGAGACAATATTAGTATCACCACAGAAATCATAGAAAAAATAGGGACAACATGAAGTTCAGAAGAAAGATGCAAAGCAAAAGCGATAGCTAGTAAATAGGTCCTGCACTGAAAAGCGAAATAATAAGACACAACGTTGCTACTAGCTATCTTAGATAAAAATCTTACCAGACTAGTCTCACAAAGTTACAAGTAAAGTAAGACTCGGCTACCACCTAACCTACAACCCTAAGACCTCCACATCTTCCTATCAAGTGTCATGTCCTCGGAAATCTAAAGCCTCGCCATCTTGCCTGATCACCTATCCCCAATACTTCTTTAGACGCCCTCTACCTTTTCTCGTGCCCTCCATAACCAGCCGCTCACACCTCCTTACCGGAGCAGCTGGGCTTCTCCTCTGAACATGTCCAAACCATCTGGGCTTCGCTTTCCGTATCTTGTCATCAATGGGAGACAAGTGCACCTTCTCCTGAATATTACCATTCCCAATCTTATCCATCTTAGTTTGTCCGCACATCCACCTCAACATCCTAATTTCTGCTACTATCATCTTCTCGATATGTGAGTTCTTAACAGGCCAACACTCAGCCCTATACGTCATGGCCGGTCTAATCACCGCTTTATAGTACTTACCTTTGAGTATCAGTGGTACTCTCTTGTCACACAGGACTCTAGATTCTAACCTCTAATTCATCCATCCTACCCCAATACGGTGTGTGACATCATCGTCGATCTCCTATCCGCCCTGGATAATCGACCCAATGTACTTGAAGTTCCCTCTACTTGGGCACATCCACGGCCATATCCCCCGGCTCAGTGCTGAACTTACACTCTAGGTATTCCATCTTCGTCATGCTAAGTTTGAAACCGTTAGACTCAAGAGCATGTCCCCAAACCTCTAGCCTCTCGTTAACACCGACTCGTGACTCATCAATCAGAACTATGTCATCGGCGAATAGCATGTACCATAGCATCTCCCCTTGAATATGGTGTGTTAATACGTCTATCACCAGGGCGAATAAGAACGGACAAAGTGCAGAACCTTGGTGTAACCCCATTACAACCGAAAAATGCTCAGAGTCGCCTCCTACTGTACTAACCCGAGTCTTAGTCCCATTGTACATGTCCTTAATCGCCATAATGTAGGGAACCGACACATCTTTTGCCTCCAAGCATCTCCAGAGAACTTTTATAGGAACCTTGTCATATGCTTTCTCTAGGTTAATAAACACCATGTGCAAATCCTTCTTCCTCTCTCTGTACAGTTCCACCAACCTCTTAACAAAGTGTATAGCTTCGACAGTAGAATAACCTGGTATGAACCCGAACTGATTGTCAGATACAGACATTGTCATCCTTACCGTTGCTTCAACCACCATCTCCTACACTTTCATAGTATGACTTAGTAACTTGATACCTCTATAATTATCACAACTCTGGATATCACCTTTGTTCTTATACATTGGAACCACCGTACTCTACCTCCACTCATCCGGCATCCTCTTCACCTTAAAAATAACATTAAACAACCCAGTCAACCACTCCAAACCTGCTCTCCCCATACATTTATAAAATTCCATCGGAATCTTATTTTGTCCGGTCGCTCTACCCCTACTCATCTTACGCATAGCTCCCACGACCTCCTCAACTCTGATACGCTTACAGTGCCTAAAGTCACGGTGACTCTCGAAATTTTCCAATTCAACTAGCATAATATCCCGATCCCCTTCTTCATTCAGAAGTTTATTAAAGTAAGTTTGCCATCTCCTCTTAATCCGGGCATCTTCAATCAATACTTTACCATCTTCGTCCTTGATACATCTCACTTGGTCCAAATCTCGAGTCTTCCTCTCTCTCAGCTCGGCCAGCTGGAATAACTTCTTCTCCCCACCTTTTTCCCCTAGTTCCTCGTACATACGACCATAAGCCGCAGTCTTAGCCTCTGTGACCACCAGCTTAGCTTCCTTCCTAGCTACCTTATACCTCTCTAGGTATGCTCACCTCTCTTCCTCACCTATGCTCCCCAGTAATTTCAGGTACGCTGCCTTCTTCGCTTCCACTTTACCTTGGACTAATTCATTCCACCACCAGTCTCCTTTGTGCCCACTGGAGACACCCGTCGAGACCCCTAACACCTCTATTGCAGCCTCCCTTACACAGTTTGTTGTCGCTGACCACATAGTGTTCACGTCAGCACTGCTCCTCCAAGCTCCCAATAGCCGACAACCGCCCCTCCAACTCTTGGGCTTTATTTTTAGTTAAGGCTCCCCACATGATTCTCGGTCTTCCTCAAGCAGGCTTTTTCCTCCTCTTTAACATAATACCAACGTCCATCGCCAAGAGCCTATGCTACGTCACGAGTATCTCACCCGGAATCACCTTACAATCCTTGCATATCCCTCTGTCATATCTCCCGAGAAGGAGATAGCCAATCTGAGTCTTCGCCACCGTATTTTGAAAAGTAACCAAATGCTCCTCCCTTTTTAGAAAGCTAGAGTTCGCAATCGCCAACCCAAAAGCCTTAGTGAAGTCCAACAGTGAGGTACCTCCTCCGTTCCTCTCCCCAAAACCGAAACCTCCATGCAAATCGCATAACTACTTACAGATGACCCAATATGACCATTGAAATCCCCTCCTATGAATAGTGCTCAACAGGCGAAACCTGGCACACCATCTCATCTAACCCCTTCCAGAACTGCCGTTTAACCTCCTTATCTAGGCCCGCATAGGCGCTAATGACATTTAGGGTGCACCCTCCAACCACCAACTTAACAATCATCAATCTATCATTCAATCGTTTAACCTCAACTACAGACTCGCTAAGATCCCTATCCACCAAGATACCCACTCCATTCTTACCTTTTTGGACTCCTGAGTACCAAAGTTTATACTCGTCTGCGTCCTTTGCCCTCGATCATACCCGCCTTATCTCCTGATCATGCGCTATATTGACCTTCCTCTTCTAGAGGATCTTCGCCAACTCTATAGATACCCCTCAATGAACCTACGTTCTATGACCCAATTCTCAACCTATAGACACCCTTGTTCCCTTTACCTCCCTTGCCTCCCGACCCACCTCCTAGCCCCTACCCTACCTCCCGCCCTACCCCCCGCTCCCCCCGAGGACATGACCTCATTCGACCATCCCAGACCACAACCACTTTACCTATGTCAGACTAATGGGAATCACTAACACACACAAGGTAACATAACAAACTAGAAGAAGACAAGTTGCAACTACAGGCATACTAATACGGTGAATAAATTAATATGAACTAAGATGGCAACAATTTAACTAACGCAACAAAGGGAAACAGGAAAAATGGGAGATACCAACTCCCGCGAGTAGAATCTGGGAATTGTCTTGGTATATACGACGATGTCACGACCACCTATCACGTTCGCGTCCAACTCCCGCCGCCCCTTGTTGACTATCGATCGGGTTGTTCTTTAATGTTTGCACATGCACGTCCCGTTCACCATTAATAGCCAGAGGACCTAACCTAAAATACACATGAAACACCACAAATCCAAACAAATAAGGAGGGGTTGTCACTGCTACCACCGGCGAGGCCCCACCCGTAGCAAAAGAGCTGTCACGACCCGGATTTTCCACCCTCGGGAGTCGTGATGGCGCCTACTATTAGGAGCTAGGCAAGCCAATTATTTATTACCACTTTTAACAAACATCAACATTTTTAAAAACAACGAAACATTTAATAGAAAAGCGAAAGTCTTAATATAAATAAACTGGATGCAAATGCGGAAGTCCAATACAACTCTACCCAAGAACTGGAGTCACAAACTCACGAACGTCTAGCGAATGCTAAATATAGTGTCTGAATAAAAACATAATTCTGTTTGTTCCGGTACAAAGGATAACAAACCAAAGTAAAGATAGAAGAGACTCCGGGCCTGCGGACGTCAGCAAGGCTACCTCGAATGTCCCTGGACTGGAGACTCGCTCCCAGAATGCTACTACTACTCAAATGCTGCTCCAACACCTGGATCTGTGCAAAAAGATGCACAAAGTGTAGCATCAGCACAACCGACCCCATGTGCTGGTAAGCGTCTGGCCTAACCCCAGCGAAGTAGTGACGAGGCTAGACCGGACTACCAAACAAATCTGTGCAGTTCAAATATATATATATATATATACACATACGCAATATAAGAGAATACAGAAATTTAATAAGTCAAGAGGGAGGGGAGCATGTTGTAGGGGCTGTAGCAGTTTAGAATACAAGGTCAATAAATAAAGAATGAAACGGTACAACTACAAAGTCAACGAGAGTATTAATCAAAACATGGCACGGAATATCCCTTCGTGCATTAATAATCAAAACATGGCACGGAATATCCCTTCGTGCATTAATAATCAAGACATGGCACGGAATGTTCCATCGTGCATTAATAATCAAAATATGGAGACGGAATGTTCCTTCGTGCATTAATAATCAAAACATGGCACGGAATGTTCCTTCGTGCATTAATAATCAAGACATGGCACGGAATATTCCTTCGTGCATTAATAATCAAGACATGGTACGGAATATTCCTTCGTGCATTAATAATCAAAATATGGTACGGAATGACCCTTCGTGCATAATCACTCTTCCTCACCCAGTCAACAATCACAACCAAACGGGGCGAGGGGATAGACAAACAACATTAAATATCCCGGCAAGGGAGAACAAAACAAAATAGCTAAATCCCGACAAGGAAGCAACAACAATATGCTCAAACATCCCGGCAAGGGAGATAATCAATATACTCAAAAATGTCCCAACAAGGGATTTGTCACATCTTCTTCTAGTTCTTTCTTTTCTTACTCATTAAACTTTTTATCATCCGAGCCAATGCTCCATAAATTTTACAATTCCTAATGATTCCTCATACTCCTCACATTACATAGAAATCACCAATTAACATGGAAGAGTCATAACAATATCAGAATAAGTACAAACAAGAACCTACGGTCATGCTAGACACCGGTGTATAGATACTCGTCACCATGCCTATACACCGTACTCAACATTTAGCAATTAGAAAACAACACTCTTATCCTATTCCCTGAAGCCAAAGTTAGATCAAACATTTACTTCAAATGCTCCAAAAATCAACTCAAGCCTCTAGTGTAGCTTTACCCCTCGAATTCGGCTCCAACTCAGTCAAATCTATGAAATAATGACTTTACAATATTAATAATAGCTAAACAAACTAAACCCAATGCCTAAATATGAATTTCTAAGCTTTCTTCCCAAAATTCCAAAAATCGACCCCGAGCTCGCTTGGTCGAAATACGAGGTTCGGACCAAATTCATATCGCCCATTCGCCCACAAGCCCGGATATACCATTTGTTTTTAAATTCGACCCCAAAACGAGGTCTAAATCAAAGAAAATTGAAAATCCCTAATTCTACCCTTTTCCCCCAATTTACACCCTGAATTACATGATTTAGGTCTAGGAATTTGATAGATGATGATAGAAAATGAAGAAAACGAGTTAGATAATACTTACCCAAGAAGCTTTGGTGGAGATTAGCTCTAAAAATCGCCTATGTGATGTGGAGAAGATGAACTCGTGTGTATTATGTGAAGAATCCCGTCACTGGTCTGTTTTTAGGCTTTAAAAATAACTGGACAAATTTGCCCTACGCGATCGCGGAAATAGGGATGCGATCGCGAAGAGTCCCACTGACTGGTCATCGCGATCGCGTGGATGGTAACGCGAACGCGTAGAAGAAATACTGGGGGTTCAAAAGTTTGGTCTATGCGAACGCAAGTCTACTGGTGCGAACGCATTGAAGGCAATGCTGAAGCTATGCGATCGTGTGATTGAGTACGCGAATGCGGAAGAGGAAAAAGCCAAAGGAACGCGAACGCGGGATGAAGATTGCGATCACGAAGGAGGGAACAACTGAGCAAAAATTGCAGATTTTCTGCAACTTCCTCTAAGGCCAAAAACACCCCAAACCAAATTTCAAATTTTAGATATTTAGGTCCGAAACACGTCAAATGACGTCCCATTTCAACCAAATTTCACAGAAAGCGCTTAAACCATATTTAAGACTTGTACCGGGCGTCAGAACCAAAATACGAGCCCGATACCACAGTCTTTTAATCAATTTTCATTTCTATTTCATTAATAATTTCAGGAAAATAATTTCACAGAAAAATTCTTTTCTCGAGCTCTAGACCTCGGAATTCGACTCCGGGCATATGCCCTAGTCCCATATTTTCTACGGACCCTCCGGGACCGTCAAATCACGGGTCCGAGTCCGTTTACCAAAAATATTGACCAAAATCAACTTTAATCATATTAATATCAAAATTCATTAATTTTTAAATAGAATTCATATTTAAGCTTTACGGCTATGCGCCCGGACTGTGCACGCAAATCGAGGCAAGTAAAAATGAGGTTTTCAAGGCCTCGAAAGCACGGACTGAAAGAGAAAACAGGTGATGACCCTTTGGGTCGTCACATTCTCCACCTCTAAAACAACCATTCGTCCTCGAATGGACAAAAGAAAGAAGTACCTGAGTCGGAAAATAGATGAGGATAACGGCTCCGCATATCAGACTCGAACTCCCAGGTCGATGCCTCAGGAGGCTGACCTCTCCACTGAACACGCACTGAAGGAAAACTCTTCGACCTCAACTTCGAACCTGCCGGTCTAGTATAGCTACCGGCTCCTCCTCGTAAGATAGATCCTTGTCCAACTGGACAGTGCTGAAATCTAACACATGGGCTGGATCATCGTGATACCTCCGAAGCATGGACACATGAAACTCTGGATGCACGGCTGACAAGCTGGGCAGCAAGGCAAGTCTGTAAGCCACCTCTCCCACACGGTCGAGAGTCTCGAATGGGTCAGTGAACCTAGGGCTGAGCTTGCCCTTCTTCCCAAATCTCATCACGCCCTCCATAGGCGACACTCGGAGCAAGACCCGCTCGCCAACCATGAAAGCTACATCTTGAACCTTATGATCCGCATAACTCTTTTGCCGCGACTGAGCCGAACGAAGCCTGTCCTGAATGATCTTGGCCTTATCCAAGGCCTCCTGAACTAAATATGCACCCAATAACCGAGCCTCTCCCGACTCAAACCATCCGACTGGAGACCGACATCGCCTACCATACAACGCCTCATATGGAGCCATTTGAATGCTGGACTGGTAGCTGTTGTTGTAGGCGAACTCTGCTAAAGGCAAAAACTGGTCCCACGAGCCTCCAAAATCAATGACACAGGCTCGGAGCATATCCTCCAATATTTGAATATTCCTCTCGGACTGGCTGTCCATCTGAGGATGGAACGCTGTGCTCAACTGAACTTGGGTGCCCAACTCCTGCTAAACTGCTCTCCAGAAGTGCGAGGTAAACTGCGTACCCCGGTCCGAAATGATAGATACCGGAACTCCATGAAGGTGAACAATCTCTCGGATGTAGATCTCAGCTAACCTCTCTGATGAATAAGTGGCTGCAACAGGAATAAAATGTGCTAACTTGGTCCGCCTATCAATAATGACCCAAATAGCATCAAACCTCTTCCGAGTCATCCGAAGTCCAGTAACGAAATCCATGGTAATCCTCTCCCACTTTCACTCGGGAAGCTCAATCCTCTGAAACAACCCGCCAGGCCTCTGATGCTCATACTTAACCTGCTGTCAGTTCAAACATCGAGCCACATATGCAACAATATCTCTCNCGAGAACTATGGGCCTCCGCTAGGATCAACTCTCGAATCCCATCGACATTGGGCACACAAACTCACCCCTGCAACCTCAAAACACCATCATCATCTAAGGTCACCTTCGTAGCACCTCCATGTTGCACCGTGTCTCTCAGACACACCAATGGGGATCATCAACTGCTGATCACGGATACACTCCAATAATGAAGAACGAGCGACCGTGCAAGCTAACACTCTGCTAGGCTCAGAAATGTCCAACCTCACAAACCGATTGTCCAAGGCCTGAATATCCAAAGCAAGCGGTCTCTGGCTGACCGGAACATAAGCAAGACTACCCATGCTGGCGGACTTCCTACTCAATGCATCGGCCACCATATTGGCTCTCCCCGGGTGATATAAAATAGTAACATCATAATACTTCAATAGCTCCAACCACCTCCTCTGCCTCAAGTTCAACTCCTTCTGCTTGAACAAGTACTGTAAACTCTTGTGATCAGTGTACACTTCACACGTCACACCATATAGGTAATGCCTCCAAATCTTCAAAGCATGAACAATGGCTGCCAACTCTAGATCATAAACCGGATAATTCTTCTCGTGGATCTTCAACTGCCTCGAAGCATAAGCAATGACTCTGCCATCCTGCATCAATACTACACCAAGCCCAATACGGGAAGCATCACAATAAACGGTATAAGTCCCTGAGCCTGTGGGCAAAACCAATATCGGTGCCGTAGTCAGAGCTGTCTTTAGCTTCTAAAAGCTCGCCTCACACTCATCTGACCATCTAAACTGGGCACCCTTCTAGGTCAATCCTGTCATCGGGGCTGCAATAGATGAAAATCCCTCTGCGAACCGACGGTAGTAGCCTGCTAACCCCAAGAACACTCCAAATCTCTATAGCTGATGCTAGTCGAGGCCAGTTCTTGACTGCCTCAATCTCCTCCGGGTCCACCTGAATACCCTCTGATGATACAACGTGACCCAGAAATGCAACCGAACTCAACCAAAACTCACACTTCGAGAACTCAGCATATAACTGACTATCCTTCAGAGTCTAAAGAACCACTCTGAGGTGCTGCTCATGCTCCTCCTGGCTGGGGGAGTACACCAGAATATCATCAATAAAGACTATCACGAACAAGTCCAAGTAAGGCATGAACACTCGGTTTATCAACTCCATAAATGTTGTTGGGGCATTGGTCAACCCAAATGACATGACCGAAAACTCATAATGCCTATACCGAGTGCGGAACGCTGTCTTAGGGACATCAGATGCCTTAATCCTCAGTTGATGGTAGCCAGATCTCAAGTCTATCTTTGAAAACACCTTTGCACCCTAAAGCTGGTCAAATAAATCATCAATCCTCGGTAATGGATACTTGTTCTTAATCGTCACTTTGTTCAATTGCCGGTAATCAATGCACATCCTCATCGAACCATCCTTTTTCTTCAAATAACACTGGCGCGCCCCAAGGAGAAATACTAGCTCTAATGAAACCCTTCTCCAACAAATCCCGCAACTGATCCTTTAACTCTTTCAACTCTGGAGGGGCTATGCGATACGGCATAATGGAAATGGGCTGAGTGCTCGGAGCCAGATCAATACATAAATCAATATCCCTGTCGGGTGGCATACCCGGCAGGTCTGAAGGGAAAACCTCGGGGAACTCCCGAACAATAGGAACAGAATCAATAGGAGGAACCTCTATGCTGGAATCGCGAACATACGCCAGATAAGGTAAACACCCCTTCTCGACCATGCGTCGAGCCTTCACATATGAAATAACACTGCGGGTGGCATGACCTGGGGTCCCTCTCCACTTCAATCGGG
This sequence comes from Nicotiana glauca, assembly GCA_026770625.1. Lineage (NCBI taxonomy): Eukaryota > Viridiplantae > Streptophyta > Magnoliopsida > Solanales > Solanaceae > Nicotiana > Nicotiana glauca. The sequence goes on along the minus strand of MU771598.1, from coordinate 1,302 downwards.
GCAAATCTGGCAAAGACAAGATCACGGTCTTGGCATGACAATCAAGGATAGCATGATACGGGGACAACCAATCCATCCCTAATATAACGTCGAAATCCACCATGTCTAAGACCAATAAATCAACACGTGTCTCAAGACCCTCAAACACTACCACACAGGAACGATGAACTCGGTCGACCACTATAGAATCACCCACCGGTGTAGATACATAAACAGGAATACCCAAAGCATCACTAGGCATAACCAGGTAGGGTGCAAAATAGGACAACACATACGAATACGCAGGCCAAGGGTAAAATAACACTGAAGTATCTCTAATATAAATCAGAATGGTACCTATAATGTCTGCACCAGAAGACTCAGCCTCTGGCCTAGCTGCTGGCTAGCCTCTAACTCTGGTAACCTGAACTCTACCTCTAAGACCTCTACCTCCACCTCTAACACCTCTACCACCGCCTCTAGCTGGCTGGGCAGGCTGTTGAACCTCCGGTGCCTGAATCATAGCACGAGAATTCTGATGCTGGAAGCTGCCATAAACTCGAGGGCAATATCTGACAATGTGCCTCGGATCACCACAAGCATGGCAAGACCTCGTCTGCTGCGGCTGAGCACCCCTCAACCTCGGGCAAACCCTCCTGTTGTTACCATACTCACCACACTCATAACATCTACACAAACGCTACAGCTGAGGGAACTGAGGCTGGCCCTGTCGACCTGAATGACCACCTGAAGTACCGTGAGTGACATGGGGAGCTGACTGAAAGAGCCTGGGAGGATGGCCTCTACCATAAGTACCTCTAGCTCCAAACAAGGTACCACTGAACCTGCCTGCGTGACGGAGCCTCTTATCTGACCTATGACCACCTCCCTGTGGCAGAACCACCTCAACTTTACTGCCCACAATGGCCACCTACTGAAAAGTGATCTCACTCCCAACCTGAGCCATTGTACCAGGCTGATCTGCTACCCCTCGCTGAACTCCTGGAAGCAAACCCGGAAGTCCAATACAACTCTACCCAAGAACTGGAGTCACAAACTCACGAACGTCTAGCAAATGCTAAATACAGTGTCTGAATAAAAACATAATTCTGTTTGTTCCGGTGCAAAGGATAACAAACCAAAGTAAAGATAGAAGAGACTCCGGGACTGCGGACGTCAGCAAGGCTACCTCGAATGTCCCTGGACAGGAGACTCGCTCCCAGACTGCTACTGCTACTCAAATAATGATCCAACACCTGGATCTGTGCAAAAAAAATGCACAGAGTGTAGCATCAGCACAACCGACCCCATGTGCTGGTAAGT
>MU771596.1:8503-20125 GCA_026770625.1 Nicotiana glauca | reverse complement strand
ATGTCCAACCTCACAAACCGATTGGCCAAAGCCTGAATATTTAAAGCATGCGGTTTCTGGCTGACCGGAACATAAGCAAGACTACCCTGCTGGCTGACTTCCTACTCAATGCATCTGCCACCACATTGGCTTTCCCCGGGTGGTACAAAATAGTAACATCATAATCCTTTAATAGCTCTAACCATCTCCGCTGCCTCAAATTCAACTCTTTCTACTTGAACAAGTATTGCAGACTCTTGTGATCAGTGTACACCTCACACATCACACCATATAAGTAATGCCTCCAAATCTTCAATGCATGAACAATGGCTACCAACTCTAGATCATGGACTCGGTAGTTCTTCTCGTGAATCTTCCACTGCTTCGAAGCATAAGCAATGACCCTGCCATTCTGCATCAATACTGTGCCAAGCCCAATACGGGAAGCATCACAATAAATAATATAAGGCCCTGAACCTGAGGGCAAAACCAAGATCGGTGCCGTAGTCAGAGCTATCTTGAGCTTCTGAAAGCTCTCCTCGCACTCGTCTGACCACCTGAACTGAGCACCCTTATGGGTCAACCTGGTCATCGGGGCAGCTATAGATGAAAACCTCTCCACGAATCGACGATAATATCCTGCTAATCCCAGGAAACTCCGAAACTCAGTAGCTGACGCTGGTTGATGCCAGTTCTTGACTGCCTCAATCTTCTTCGGGTCCACCTGAATACCCGCTGCTTAAACAACGTGGCCAAGGAATGCAACAGAACTCAACCGAAACTAGCACTTTGAGAATTGGGCATACAACTGGCTATCCTTCAGAGTCTGAAGAACCACTCTGAGGTGCTGCTCATGCTCCTCCTGACCGCGGGAGTATACAAGAATATCATCAATGAATACTATCACGAACAAGTCTAAATAAGGCCTGAACATTCGGTTCATCAACTCCATAAATGCTGTTGGGGCATTGGTCAACCCAAATGACATGACCAAAAACTCATAATGCCCGTACCGAGTGCGAAATGTTGTCTTAGGGACATCAGACGTCCTATCCTCAGCTGATGGTAGCCAGACCTCAAGTCGATCTTCGAGAACACCCTAGCACCCTAAAGCTGGTTGAACAAATCGTCAATCCTCTGCAGTGGATACTTGTTCTTTATTGTCACCTTGTTCAACTGCCGGTAATCGATGCACATTCTCATCGATCCATCCTTTTTCTTCACAAATAGAACTGGCGCACCCTAAGGAGAAACATTAGGACTGATGAAGCCTTTCAGAAGCAAATCCTGCAACTGATCCTTTAGCTCCTTCAGCTCTGGCGAGGCCATACGATATGGCGGAATAGAAATGGACTGTGTGCTTGGGGCCAGATCAATACAAAAATCAATATCCCTGTCGGGCGGCATACCCGGCAGGTCTAAAGGGAAAACCTCTGGGAACTCCCGAACAATAGGAACTGAGTCAATAGAAGGAACCTCTGTGCTGGAATCACGCACATATGCCAAATAGGCTAAACACCTCTTCTCGACCATGCGTCGAGCCTTAACATATGAAATAACACTGCGGGTGGCATGTCCTAGGGTCCCTCTCCACTCCAATCAGGGCAAGTCCGGTAAAGCAAAGGTCACGATCTTGGCATGACAATCCAAGATCGCATGATACGGGGACAACCAATCCATCCACAATATAACATCGAACTCAACCATGTCTAGAAGTAATAGATCAACACAGGTCTCAAGACCCTCAAATACTACTACACAAGAACGATGAACTCTGTTGACCACTATAGAACCACCCACTGACATGGATACATATAGAGGAATACCCAAGGCATCACTAGGAATAGCCATGTAGGGAGCAAAATAAGACGACACATATGAATACGTGGACCCAGGGTCAAATAGCACTGAAGCATCCCTGTCACAAACCAGAATAGTACCTGTAATCACAGCATCTGATGACTCAGCCTCTGGCCTGGCTGGAAAAGCATAATAATAGGGCTGGGCCCCTCCTCCCTGAATAGCATCTCTAGGACGATCAGCTACTGGCTGACCTCTGCCTCTGCCGGTCTGAGCTCCACCTCTACGGTCCCTACCTCCACCTATATGATCCCTTCCCCCGCCTCTAGCTGGCTGGGAAGCATGGGGATCACCTGCTGCCTGAATCATGGGGCGAGGACCCTACTGCTAATAGCTGTCAGATGCTCGAGGGCAATACTTGCAATATGTCTCGTGTCGTCACATGTGTAACAAGTCCTCGGCTGCTGAGAATAACGGAGTGGTGGTGCACTGATAGGTGCTGATGGTGAGCTAGAAAGCTGCTTGTCAGAATACTGTGGCTGGGAACGACGGCCACCTGTAGTACCATGTGAAACCTGAAGTGCGGACTGAAAGGGCCTCTGAGGGTGGCCTCTACCATATGAATCCCTACCTCCAAATGAGGTACCACTGAACCTACCAGAATGACGAGGCCTCTTGTCTGACCCCTGATTACCTCCTCGTGCAAGTGCCATCTCTATCCTATGGGCTGCATTGTCCGCATCCTGAAAAGACATATCACCACCGGCCCCTATGGCCATCTGAACCCGAATCGGCTGGAACAACCCAACGATGAATCTCCGCACCCTCTCCTTCTCAGTGGGAAGTATAACAATGGCATGGCGTGCTAAGTTAATAAACCAAGTCTTATACTGCGTGACTGTCATAGTACCCTGATTAAGACGCTCAAACTGCCTGTGTAGAGCATCGCTCTCAGTCACCAGGAGAAACTTCTCCAAAAACAACTCTGCAAACTGATCCCAAGTCAATAATGGCAACCCTGCTGGTCTAGATAAACAATAGTCCCTCCACCAAGTCTTGGCGGATCCTGCAAGACGAAAAGTGATGAAGTCGACCCCATTGGTCTCCACAATACCCATAGTTCTGAGAACCTCATGGCAGCTAAATAAGAAGTCCCGGGGGTCCTCTGTAGAAGCACCGCTTAAGGTGGTGGTGAAGAGCTTGGTGAACCTGTCAAGCCTCCACAAAGCATCCGCGGACATCGCCATACCATCGTCGGTCTGAGCTGGAATACCCAGCTAGGCTGCCACAACTGGCTGAACTGCTGGAACCTGAGGCTGAGGAGCTACCTACTCCGGATTACACGTAGCGGGGGTCTGAACTCCTCCCACGGCCTGAGATGTGGCCGGTGCCGCGGGAAGCAAACCCACTCTAGAAACACTCTCCATAAAGCCTAACAGTCGGACCAAGGCGTCCTAGAGTACTGGAGTGGCTATGAAACCCTCTGGACCTGAGCTGGGCCCACTGGAGCTGCTGGTACTGGAACCTCCTCATCATAGTCAACATGAGGCTCCACCTCTGGGACTGCAGCTCGGGGCTGAGCTCTGCCCCAGCCTCGGCCTCTAGCACGGCCTCAGCCTCGCCCTCTGCCCCTAGTAGGAGCTACTGCTGGGGGCTCGGGCTGCTGCGTGGTAGAAGAGGAAGCACGTGTTCTCGCCATCTGCGAAAGAACAGAGTAGAAGGACAATCAGTATTTGAGAAACAGATTCTCAGGACAAGAAAGAACAAAAGTGAAACGTTTCCTAACTCCATAGCCTCTGGGGAATAAATACAGATGTCTCCGTACCGATCCCTTAGACTCCACTAAGTTTGTCCGTGAGTAGTGAGACCCATGCAACCTAGGGCTCTGATACCAACTTGTCACAACCCGGATTCATCCTACCATCGGGCGTCGTGATGACGCCTAATAACTTAGCTAGGCCAGCCAAACAATACAAAATTTCTTTATCCACCCTCACCAATATATTATTCTAACAATAATTAAATAAGTGCAGAAGACTTTAGTTTTTAACAAAATGATATAAAAATGCGGAAGTTTAAAAATACACCTCTACCCAGTATCTGGTGTCACTACTCACGAACTGCTAAGAATTTACTAAACATAACCGTTCGAAAGAAATATAAAACTGTTTGTCTCGAATACATGAGATAACCGACTGAATAAAGATATAGAGCAGACGCCGGGTCCCGCGGACGCCTGCAAGGCTACCTCGGTGTCTTGCTGAGCGGAATGCCAAAAATCCAACTACTGCTGCTGCCCGAAACCTGTATCTGCACTCTTTTGCGCAGAGTGTAGAATCAGCACAACCAACCCCATGTGCTGGTAAGTGTCTGGCCTAACCCCGGCGAAGTAGTGACGAGGCTAGACAGGACCTACCACTATTAACCTGTGCAAATATAATATACAAGTGCGAGAAAATAGTAATAAAATAATACAAAGTAAAGTTGGGAGGGGACATGCTATCGGGGAGTACTAGATGAAAATGGAACATTAAAACAACCGCAGATCTACTCCGGGTTTCATGATGCATATGTTTGCAGTAGACAGCGCCATACGATCCCATAATGTAATTCATAAGTGGTTGGCGTGACACATGATCCCATAATATAATTCATAAGTGGTCAGCGTGCCACACGATCCCATAATATAATTCATAAGTGGTCGGCGTGCCACACGATCCCATAATATAATTCATAACTGGTCGGTGTGCCACACAATCCCATAATATAATTCATAAGTGGTCGGCGTGCCACACGATCCCATAATATAATTAATAACACTGATAATCTCTCCAAAAGAGGTCCCATTAGGGAAAAACATCAACATAATAGTTAAATGCAGCAAGGGTACAACTAACTACCCAACTATCCCGGCAAGGGAGAATTCAATTGTAGAGTTTACTCGTCCCGGTAAGGGAATCATTGCTTCACAAACTCTTTTAGTTCATTTCGTTCTTATCCAACACTTTACATTGGAGTTATCAATTTAACAAGGCAGTTGTGTCATATCTTTCGAATTAAAAGCATTTAAGACCCACGATCATGCTAGACACCGGTGCATAGATACTCGTCACCATGCCTATACACCGTACTCGATCATTTAGCAAATTGCAATAAAAAATACTCTAATCATATTCCCTCAAGCCAAAGTTTGATCAAACACTTACCTCAAATGCTCCAAAAGTCCACTCAAGCCTCTAGAATAGCTTTACCCCTCGAATTCACCACCAAACCGTTCGAATCTAGTCACAAATTACTTGGATGTATCAACAAATGCTAATTGAATCAACTTGAATGCATGAAAACGAATTTCCTAAGGTTTTACTCAAAATTTCCCAAAATGCCCCCGTGTCCACGTGGTCAAAACCCGAGGTTCGAACCAATACCCGGTTACCCATTCCCCCATGATTCCAATTATATGATTAGTTTTGTAATCGGACCCCAAATTGAGGTCCAACTTCCCAATTTTTTTGAAAACCCGAATCCTTAACCAAACCCCCAATTTCCTTTTACGAAAATCCTTGATTGGAGTTGAAATCATGTTACAAGATGTTAAGGAGTGAAGAAAATAAGTTAGAAATCACTTACCAATCGTGTTGAAGAAGAAGAATTGTTTGGAAAATTGCCTCTTATGTTCTGGGTTTTGAAAAAGTGTAAAATAGTTGAACATCTCGGATTTATATGCTTTACTGAATGCTGGTGCGGACTGCACAAAAATGCCATGCGGCCGCACCGAAAAAGGGAAGAAAATTGGTTCTTTGAACCTACCCAGCGCGGACCGCACTGTTTTGGTGTGCGGCCGCGCTGGTGGGCCAGCACCTGACCTCTCTGAACCTAGCCACGCGGACCGTACAGAAATGTGCTGCCATCGCGGCCACGCTGGTTAAACTTAAACCAACGATTTTTCTGACCCTGCCCACGCGGACCGCGCAGAAATGCACTGCGGTCGCGTGGGACCTACTACACTACCACACCTGATATTTTAAGCCTAAGGCCTCCCGGGACCTACTCAAAACTCACCCGAGCCCTCGGGGCTCCAAACCAAACACATAACTGCAACAACATCCTACGGACTTACTCGCGCATTCAAATCGCCAAAATAACATCATTTACGTAGAATCGAGCCTCAAACTCATGATTTTCATTTCAAAGTTCATCAACCTTCAACTTTAGACATCTAGGTCCGAAACACATCAAACGACGTCCGATTTTGACCAAATTTTTATAGAAAGCGCTTTAGGCATATTTAAGACCTGTACTGGGCGTTGGAACCAAAATAAGAGCCCGATACCTATATTTTCTAGCTCATTTTCATTTTTATTTTTCCTTAATAAATTTCATAAAACAATTTAGCAGAAAAAAAATTCTTTTATCGGGGTTCTGGACCTCGGATTTCGACTCCGAGCACATGCCCGAGTCCCATATTTTTCTACGGACCTCCCGGGACCATCACATCACGAGTCCAGGTCCGTTTACCCAAAATGTTGTCCAAGGTCAACTATATCAATATTAATATCATAATTCTTCAAATTTTTCATAGAATTCATATATTTTAACATAAAAACTTTTCGGCTTCGCGCTCGGACTGCGCACGCAAATCGAGGTAACTAAGAAATGAGGTTTTCAAGGCCTCGGAAGCGCGGAAAAAGGGAGAAATATGGTGATGACCCCTTTAGGCCGTCACATACCCTTCGTCCATTAACACTCATGATATCGGCACAGCATCATCCTTTGTGCATTTTCACTCACTCACCATATATCATACGCGTTATCACCTTTCGTGCTTTACACTATTCCACACCCAAACAACAAAAATAAGACGTCCTTACAAGGGAATCAACGATATCACAATAGTATCCCGGCAAGGGATTCAGCTATAACCAATCTCATTTTCAATAATTACTTTAGAAATGAAATTCAACTTGAGTCAATACTCAGTAATAGTCAATTACCAAGAAGCTTTCCTAAGCTTTGTTCAACGTTGTTAATCATCACCACACTTATACATCATACTCAATACTAACACATAGCACATAAGACCATAACTTGTGACGACGCAATTGGTCGTCTTAAGAATTTATGCCCAATCCCCTATTAAATGCATTCTCCATGTTTGTTTCTGCTATTATGAGCTACCGGTAGGATTTAGTTGGAGTTTGAGAGAGTTTTGGGACACTTAGTCTCTGAATGAAAGTTTAAGTTTTAGAATTTGGACCATAGTCGGAACAGTGTGAAAACGGTCTCGGAATGAAATTTCTTTGGTTCTATTAGCTCCGTTGGCTGATACCATGTTTAGGAGCGTGTTTGGATTGTATTTTAGAGGTCCGTACCTTATTTAGGCTAGAAATGCCGAGAGTCAAATTTTTGAAGTTTCCGGTTCGATAGTGAGATTTTGATTTAAGGGTCGAAATAGAATTTTGAAAGTTGGAGTATCTCCATAGTGTTGAATGTGACGTGTGTGCAAAATGTAAGGACATTTGGATGAGGTTTGATAGACTTTGTGATCAAAAGCATAATTTTTGAGTTTTTGAAGTTCTTATGCTTGAATCCGATGTTAAATTAGTGTTTTGTTGTTGTTTTGAGCATTCCAAAGATTGGAGTAAGTTTGAATCATATTTTAGGATTGATTGGCATGTTTGGTTGAGGTTCCGGAGGCCTCGGGTGAGTTTTGGGTACTTAACAGAAGTCGAATTAGACTTGGGAAGAATTTTAGTTTGTTGAACCTATCATAACTGCACCTGCATGTGTGGGACCGTATGTGTGGCACCGAAGAAGAGCCTAGGTGATCACATAAGCGAGATTTGGCCAAGTCTCTAGGACCGTATGTGCGGCTGGGTAATAGCAAATACGGAGCCTCAGATGCGGCCAAGCAACCGCAGATGTGGATCTAGTCTGCTAAGTAAACTTCGCACCTGCGATTCCTTTTTCCATAGGTGCGGGACTGCATGTGCACTCCCTTGACCGCAGATGCAGTAATCGCTAGGAAGAAATATGAAATTTCTAGGGTTGAATTCATAACTTGGAAAATCAAATTTGGAGCTCGGGGTAGGGAAATTTTGTGGGGGGATTTTTGAAGAGAAGATCATTGGTTAACAATTCCTTATCCCTTTGTAGTTGTATTCCACTAAGCTATTGTTAGCTTTATCATTTAATTTTGAATTGGAGATGAGAATTGGGGAAAATTGGAAGAATGTTCTTAGACCTAGAATTCGAATTTTGATTGGGAATTTGACTTTGGATTTGGATAATTTTGGTATACAAGAACTAGTGGGAGTATGAAAATTCTGAAAATATAACCCGAGTCTAAGACGTAGGCCCGAGGGACATTTTGATCATTTTTACCTAATTTCACGTATTAGGTTAGAATTTATTTGTAGAATCAGTTACTTGAAGTGTCATTTACCTTATGCAATAAGATTGTATAGATTTGGACCATTTGGAGTCAAGTACTCGTGACAAGAGCATGGTTTTGAGGTTTGTTTTGAGCCGGTTCGAAGTAAGTGGCTTGCCTAACCTTGTGTGTGGGTTATTCCCCTTAGGATTTGGTATTGTGATAGTTGAAATGCCTTGTACATGAGGTGACGAGTGCGTACCTGTGCTAATTGTTGAAAATCATATTTTCACTAAAGTAGCTTTAATTGTGTTCCTTTCCTGATGATACTACTTGAAATTTAAGCCTGCTGTTATCTTAGGGAAGCATGTCTAATTGAATTAATTGCTTATTTGCTCAAACTGTCTTAATTGTATTATGTGCAGCATGCTAGGTTAGAATTACCTGTATTATCTTATTGTGAATTTGAATTTAATTGAGTATTCTTTGTGTTGTTGTTGTGTGCTTACTTTGGGACTACGGGACGGTATCCCGGGAGATCCCCTGTACGAATATTGGTTTGGACTGATGTGCGGGATAACAAGAGATCCCCCAGCACGTATATCAGGATACTAATAGCCTGTTTGGCCAAGCTACGAAAATCAGCTTATTTTGAGAAGTGCTTTTTCTCAAAAGTACTTTTGGTGAGAAGCAGTTTGTGTTTGGCTAATTAGTTTGAAAAGCACTTCTGAGCAGCAATTAGTGTTTGGCCAGAGTTTTAAAAAACTGCTTCTAGGTGTATTTTTATCAAAAGTGCTTCTCAATAAAGTGCTTTTGGAGAGAAGCTATTTTTTCTGCTTCTCCAAAACTACGTCGGCTTCTCCTCAAAAGCACTTTTTTCCTTTCAAAATCTTGGCCAAACACCTCTATTTTTGACCAAAAGTGCTTTTGGCCAAAAAAAAGAGGTGTTTGGCCAAGATTTTGAAAGGAAAAAAGTGCTTTTGAGGAGAAGCCGACGTAGTTTTGGAGGTGTTTGGCCAAAAAAAGCATTTTTGGCCAAAAAGAAGCTTGGCTAAACAAGCTATAAGAGACCCTGACATACTGACTGATCCCTAGCATACATTGTGTCACACCTCCTTTTTACCGAATTACTACACCCCGGGANGTTAGGCACTCCCGAATTTCGTGGTTCTAGCACGGTCGCTCAACTGTTGTATTTATTTTTATCTGATTTCTAGATATGTTCCATTTTTATGTGCATTTATTAATATTTTGCTTTATTATTTATTTTTTACAAGAATTGCAACGTTGTGACAATGTATTCTGGACCACACCGTACCAGTATGCCTGTGGCCTTTAACACTTTTCGACTTCGTTGAGATTCAGATTTGGGTAACATAAATGTACACCCGTACTTAAGAAAGTATATTATTATAAATCACGCCTAAAGCATCTACGTCTATGTTAACTTTGGGAAAGATCGTGAAATTCGCTAAACGGTCCTTCCAAGTCTAGAATTTTACAAGCAATTATTGAGGGCCTCGCAATTGTATATTCGATTTGCCCTGGCTCGTCTCATTTCATTATTAAAGGCCATGCCTAAAATGACTAGGTTTTCTATTGGTTTTTGTATCTAAAATGAAGGGAAAATCCTAGTTAATTATCTAAGAGCTATTTAAAATTCTTTATTTATTGAACTTTCATATCTTTTGGGCCTTGAAATTTGCCCGAGGATAGAACAAAATACAGTCATGCTTAAAGGAATCTGGTATGGCCAGGCTCGTACGAGCATGCGATGTCGAGATTGGGCCTATTGAAGCCACCACGACCTGAACTGGGCTATTCATTTCTTAGCATTAGGTTGAGCCCGAACAATGGTCCAAATGATAACCAAACGTCTTATGAAATTGGATTATACACAATTCAGTCACATAAGGCCCAATCGATGGGCCAAAATTTATTATACTTAACTCCAATTACTTCACTTGTGTCAAAATTTCAGAACAAAATAATTATCAGTTCATACAAATCAACTAGAGATTCAATACCTATTTACTAATATTTTTTTTAAAAAACTAGGATCAACGATTAACCATTAAAACTATGCAAATCTAACAAAAAGGCGTGGTTTTAAAATCCAGAACAGGCTAACACTGACTTATAGAAAATTAGTATTAGTAAAACAAATGATGTTGCTATTTTACTTGTTAACTTCTATAATTAAAATTAAACTATTCCTATCAGAATACACTGAAATCAGTATAAGCTTCCAAATTTATTTATAAAAATTTAATTGTTCGAACTATTTGAAATTTAACACTATTTTACTAATTCACTGGATTCTACAGTTCTATTAAAATACTATTACAAATCAAATATCTCTAATCTAATATAAAAGTGAAACAATCCGGATTTACAGTCCAATACAAGTTCAATCAATCCTGATGAATATACATTATTCAAACTGAATTTATATCTATTTAAATCTAATTACACAAAAGGTATCTATTGCTAATGGATTCATAAACAACAATTCCACTTGGTTTTTATTGCATCAAGCTTGAAATACAGCAAATAGAAGTGATTGTACCTGGAAAAGGAAGGAAATCTATGAGATTCTAGGTCTATTTGTATAGTAAAAGAAATCATCAACAACAATTCAATAGCAGTTGAACCACAGCCTCAATCAACACCAGATCTCAAACACAACAAGGATAGACCAACAGAAAAACTGGCACTTGACTAATACAATGTAATTTCACCAACACTTGACAATCAGAACCAAACAGCCTCCAAATTAATTGAACTCTGGTGGAATAATAAGATTTTTTGAACTTTTATATTGTTTTTTGATATTTTTGAGTTTTTGAAATGATGAATTTCGAAAATAAAGTGTCACGACCCAAATCCCGGTCGTGATGGTGCCCAACACATTGCTAGGCAAGCCCGACCATTACCCGATAGCCAATCCAATTAAAGCCAATTATCCTGTTTCCATAACAGCAATAAGAATGCGGAATTTAAAACAACTAAAATAATATCCCAATACGATCTAGTGTCACAAGTCTGAGCCTCTATACATCCGAGTAATACCCTATACGACTGAGTCTAAGCAGGAAAACAAAAGATAATGGAAGGAGAGATCGGGTCCTGCGGACGCCGGCAGCTACCTCGATGACTGCGCAGTAAACCGAAGCAGCAGCAAAATGTGTATATCAACTGCCCTCCTGGATCCCTGTATCTGCACACAAGGTGCATGGAGTAGAGTGAGTACACCAACTCAGTGAGTAGTAGCAATAAATAATAACTGAAAGTAAGAAAACTTGTAAGAACACTAAACAGTTCTAAGGTAACAGTACAGGTAAGAACATCTCTAAGGAGGAAAGTCCAGTATCAGTCTACTACTGTCCCACAATTTTCCAACACTGCTGCGGCGCGCAGCCCGATCCTTACTAATACTGCTGCGGCGTGCAGCCCGATCCTTACAAATACTG
>MDKF010897727.1:0-18944 GCA_026770625.1 Nicotiana glauca | reverse complement strand
TCTTATGACCGGTGTCGTACGAGCAATAAAGGTTAGTATTGTGAATCATCGGAATGTTTCATATGGCTTCGTGCCCGGTGAGGGGAGTCTACTATCAACGATCAAATTGTGGGGTCATGTGTTATGCCAATTTTGGCCTGAGATGTATTTATGTGGTATTGAAAGGTTTTCCAAAACTTGTAAACGATTAAGAGCTAAGATTTGAATGGGATAATGATGTAACTTGAGATATTCCCGCGTCCTTAATAATTTCAGCATACTCGTAGTGCTTAAGTTAATCACAACACTCGCGTGGGGCGGTCATCTTTTAATATGCCAGTGGTATGGAATTTATTGCAATGATTATTTAAGTTATCCGGTACGAACTCAATATGAGCAATCGAACTGCGGATGGGTTGTTATGAATATGGTGATACTGGGAACATCCTGAGAAAATTGTCCTAGGTATGGGAGAAATCTGTTCCATCAGAGCACATGTGCCACGTGCTCCATTACAGTTACTACTCTACTTACACTACCAATTAAGGGTGGAGGAAAAGCGGGTAAATTCCACCTAAGAGGTGGAGGCCCGATCCATTGATATATCTGCTATGGTATAGCTGAGGTCGCGACGGTAGATGTAGTCCTTACAAGAACGAACTTGAGTTATCATAAAGGAACAATTTCCTTAACTTGATTCGGTTATGAGTATCGAGGCAAGTCCTCCTAATATGCTCTACTCATGAGTGAGCTTCGTAATCTTAAATTCACCTATGTGCATACTCCTGTTGGGATATTACATGGAGATAGCTATGTCTATCATTATGTGTTAGTCACTAAAAATAGTTTTGATGTGGGTTTTGAAGTGATTTCATGAAAATTGATTTAAATTGCGATTTTTATTCCCTATCGATGTGAGGGTTCATTATATGTTGTGATTTTGTTTGACGGAATTTATTTAGAAGAAAAAGAAAGGAAATGAAAATTTTCTGTTGACACAATGTGCATATTACTCGTGGTACGGAGTTGAGGACGAAATTCTCGTATTTGTTTTCTATATGATATGAGATATTTAAACCATCTACAAGCTGCGGTGGATGTCAAGGACGAGGTCCTTCTGGTAAAAAAAATTATGCGTTTAAATTCTCCCTTGTGAAATTAAAAATTTTGTACTATAGTACTTCTAGGGAGCTATGCATGTGAGGCTCATTTGAAAATTCCTGTATGAATATCTCTATGCATAATTTGCCAATTTGAATTGTAACTATTGAGTTATTTCCCACAAGATAAGTGCCCAGGTGGCGTTAAATGTGACTCATTAATTGGGGTAATTAATTTTGAGGTCTTTATGCCTCGTTGTTAGAAAATGGAGGTTTGAAATGAGATTTTTGTTGGCATGAGTTAATTGGCAATTTTGTAATCGATTATGTACCACTAATAAAACCAGAGATGTGGTTAAGGTCATACATATGATGTGTTTCATGTCGAAATATCTTTATGATACTGTCATGCTCGTGATGCGGAGATTGGTGTTATTGATAAATACATTATGGTGATTTGTTGAGTTGTGGATGTGTTATTAAGAGTTGTTTTGGTGTTACTCTGGCAGGTGGATATTCCCAATTACAGGGGAGACTCTGCCAAAATTTCTGAAAACATTTGGGAGTTAGAAAAATTTGGGATATTGAGATGTGCAAAGAAAGAGATAAGTTATATTATGTGTTTGGAACGGATTCTACTTCTTATTTGAGGGTGAATGACCCTAAGTGGGGGAGGATGTAACAACCGTTAAGCACTATTAAAAAGTTGATGCGTGCCTAGGCACGAGTTGCTATAGCCAGGTGAGACTAAGATCGTATGATGCTTTGAAAATTGGACCTTTTTGAAAATGTTTGGAGTGTAAGAAATTTGGTCTTAAAGTTTACAAATATGGGTAAGCGAAACAGCCTCAATTGAAATGGTATCGTCGAGCTTATTTTGAATGTGGTAATGTGGGATCAACCACGAGTATATATGTAAAAGTAGAAACATCAATTTGGTAATTTCAAAATAATCTTATCACTTTCGAGGACGAACGTTTGTTTAAGAGGTGGAGGATGTAACGATCCGAATTTTCGTTTTAAGAAATTGCGATTCGTTCAACGGCTTAAGACCCTGATAAGATTCTTAATACACATTATGACCCGAGTGTATGGTCAAGTTTGGTTTTCGTAAGATTCGGAGTTAAATTTGAAGAAGAAAAAAAATCTTATTTTTGAAGCTCAAATGGAAAGAGTTGACCATAGAGTTGACTTTTGAGTAAAAGACCCCGAAATGGAATGTTAACGATGTCAATGGCTTCGTATGGTGATTTTGGACTTAGGCGTATGTCTGGAATTAGAGTTGGAAGTCCATAGGACATTTCGGCGCATTTTGGCGAAATAAGAAAGTTGACGTATTCTAATTATATTATTTTTCATGTGGAATAGGTCTATTATCATTATGGATACCAATTATATATTAGAACAAGTGTATAAGCCTTACTATAAGATATATGGGGTCTAAGGAATGCCCTAAGTCTAAGCCAAGTTAGAAAAATACATAATAGGTTAAGATTTCAAATGAGTTCGCACAAGTCTCCACTTTGAACGAGCATATATAAATTTGTATAACGTTTTATATGATTAGAACCTATCATATGAATGGTCTTTAAGTCTAATTTCCAACGCTTCAAATGGTTCGTCATTTGGACATTCATACACAAAGTTATGATCAAATTACCAAAGGCTGGAAAATGCGATCCTGTGTCAAATCTGCGGCCGCAAAACCTGTCGCATTTCGGATTTTGCGGTCGCATTTCTGTCGCAGCCTAGGCCAGTGAACCCCAGTTTTGGGCGCCGATTTTGCGGTGCATTATGCGGCCAACATTCTTGTTCTGCGGATCGTTCTGCTATAGCAGACCCGACTTCGGAGGGTTAATTTTCTTATTTTTATAACCCGACCCCATTTCAATATATAGGCTTTGGAGTTCATTTTGGGGTCATTTCTTACTGATTTTAGAGAGGGGTGAGAGCATATTAGAGAGATAAGGAGGGAACCCAACATTCAAATCATCCAACCTTGCATCAATCTTCAAGAATCAAGGAATCCAATTAGAAGATCGCCCTCTAAGAGGTAAGGATTCCATACCCTAGTCTTTAATCTCAAGTTTGGGGTAAAGATGGATAATTAGTAGTATGCTTCTTGGGTGTAAAAGTATTATGAACCCATATATGTACAAATAAGTTTTATTGGAAGATTGTTGAGTTCATATAGGTAAAGATTGGGTTGAAAATGGTGGAAATCTTGAAAGACTTTAATTGAAGATTTGAAAGGCGATCCGATATCGGAATTCAATAATTTTTGTATGGTTGAACTCATATCGGAATGGGCATTCGAATTTTGTAAGTTTTTCTTAGATTCGAAATGTGGGTCCTGCTATTGATTTTTTTAAAAAATGAATTTCGAATTTTAATCCGGGATATTAGTAATTTCATATAGAGTTAATTCCTACGATTCGTATTGAGTATGTCGAATTGTTTATGACTAGATTCGAGAATTTTGAGCACGAATTCGCGAGGCAAAGACTTGTTGGGATTTTGGATTGGTTGCAAAGCGAGGTAAGTGTTTGGTATAACATTAGCTTGAGGGATTAGGAGTTGTGCCTTATTTGTTACATGTTAATTGTGGAGTACGACGTATAGGCATGGTGACGAGTATCTATACGTTGGTGTCAAGCATGCCCGTGAGTCTTGTATTATAATTGTTATGACTCCATTGTGGTTTATTGAGCTTCATATGTTATTATTGTTTTGATATTATTGTTCCCTTGCCGAGATATTATTGAAATATTATTGTTCACTTGTCGGAATATTATAGAAATATTACTAATCCCTTGCCGGGATGTTATTGTTTTGATATTGTTTTCCCTTGCCGGGATTTGATTGTTGTACTATTGTTCCCTTGCCGGGGTTTCATTGTGATTTCATTTATTTACTTACCCTATTTGCCTTGTGATTGTTGTTTGGGTGAGGAAGAGCGTAAAGCACGAAGGGTGATGCCGTGCATTATTTTGGTGAGAGAGTGTTAAAGCACGAAGGGTGATGCCATGCTCATTTATATTATTTATATGGTGAGCAAAGATTGTTAAATCATGAAGGGTGATGCCGTGCACATTTATATTATCATTTATGTTATTCATATGGTGAGGAAAGAGTGTTAAAGCACGAAGGGTGATGCCGTGCACATTTATATTATTCATATGGTGAGGGAAGAGTGTTAAAGCACGAAGGGTGGTGTCGTGCCGCACGATGTACAATTCCGTGCCGATTATATTGATTTCATGGTGAGGATGAGAGTAAAAGCACGAAGGTTAATGCCATGCATTTTATATTGATTCTTATGGTGAGGACGAGAATAAAAGCACGAAGGGTGATGCCGTGCACTTGTCCTTGATTTTACTAATTCTAATTGAGTTATGTTGTCCTTTACATTTACTTTCTGTTTGCCGTGTTACTTGTTATTATCAATTCAAGTGTATTAACTATTTAGATCTCTTTAGTGTTGTGATCCTTTGTGTTGGAATCCATAGTGTTTACAATACTTCGCCTTATTATTTTTATATGTTCAATACTTCAAATTTCAACAATTGTTACATTTTTAACTCAATTGATTTCTCAGCTAAATTTTCCTTAAACCGTTTGAGGTTGTACTTTACTTAAAAAGGAATTTCTACTATGTTTTGATTTATTGATTTCTCGTATTATAGGTAATGATTCATTCGATATTGAACTTTAATTGAAAATGGTATTTTCTTTACCAAATGATTTCTAAAAAGAACTTCATCTTTTCTTGTTGATCTCCTAATTGAGTTAGAAGCTGTACTTTACTTTATGTTAAGTGAATGAGGCTCCGTGAATATTCATAATTGTATTGGGTATTGAACCTAAGAACTGAGTAATATGAAAATATTGTTGTTCAATATGAGACAGAAATATGTGGGCACAAGGTGCCGGAAAAATTATTATGGTGTTATTTAATGGCACGTGAGTTATCCGTACGATTGTAATATAAATATGGGCACGAGGTTCCGTAAAAATATGAAAGGGGGTTGAGACCCATATTATTTATGATTATGAAATGAGGCGTCACAAGGTGACCTTTACTTGAAAGAATTATATTCGAAAGATGCTTACTTGGAAGATACTTAGTTGAAGGAAATATATTCGAAATATATTTATTCAAAAGCATATTATCTTAGAGATTATTACTTGAAGGATTTATAGCGAAATATTTATATTTGAATGACTCGATTAATTGATTACACTTGTATTTATTATTTTTTGAGAAGCATTTATGGTGTTCTTGTTGCCTGCTATTTATATCACTGGTTGATCATTGTTGCCATCATTGATATCGGCTTCCCATTATTTTGTATGCTATCTTGCACAGGTTTATTTGGTAGTCTGGTCCTAGCCTCGTCACTACTTCGTCGAGGTTAGGCTAGGCACTTACCAAGACATGCGGTTGTGCTGATACTACACTTTTGTACATATTTTTTGTGTACAGACCCAGGTATTTGATCGTTAGTAGCTATTCGTTGCGGTGGAGACTCAAGGTAAACCTGTTGCTGTGATCGCAGGCTTCAGAGTCACCTTCTTATTTTATATTCTCACTATTGTACTTATTTCCTTATAGTTGTGTTTAGAAATGGTAGCGAAAAACTCTAGAGCTTATGACTTGTATTACCTGGTTTTAGGAAGATGTTCATTGGATAAGAATTTTATTTTAGAAGATTTTTAGATGTTATTGTTCATGGTTGTTATTCCGCAATTATTAGGCTTACCTAGTCATTAAGACTAGGTGCCATCACGACTCCTTCGGAGGGATTTTTGGGTCGTGACAGCCTACCACGTGATATTATGAAATGGGATCGAGTGATACGCCTACCACGTGATATTATGAGAGATGGGATCAAGTTGCACGACTGCAACGAGAGGAAATTGAAACAAGTGAAAGTGGATTGTTTTCCCGTATTCTGTGTTAGAAGAAATCAGATGTAGTTCCTTTCGTTATTCTTGATATTCCGTTTTATCTGCTACCCCATAAGCATGTTTCCCCCTCCCAGCTTTGTTTATTTTCCGCTATTATTTCGTTGTATTTATATATATATATATATATATATATCTGCACAGGTCTATTTGGAGTCTGGTCCTAGCCTCGTCACTACTTCGTCGGGGTTAGGCCAGGCACTTACCAGCACACGGGGTTGGTTGTGCTGATGCTACACTTTGTGCATCTTTTTGCACAGATCACAGTGCTGGAGCAGCAACTTTTGGACAGCAATAGTTGATTGGGAGCTGGATCTAGTCCAGGGACATTCGAGGTAGCCTTGCTGACGTCCGCAGGCCCAGAGTCCCTTTCTATTTTATTCAGTTTGTTATCATTTGTACCGAAACAGACAATTTTATGTTTCATTCAAACCTTGTATTTAGTATGCTCTAGACGTTCGTGTGTATTGTGACACCAATCTTGGGTAGAGGATTATGTTATACTTTCGCATTTCTTTCAGTTAATTATATTTGAGACTTCCACTTTATTATTAAATGCTTCATTATTTCTAATATTGTCGACGTTCGCTAAAAGAGGTAATTGATAATTGGCTTGCCTAGCTCCTATTAGTAGGCTCCATCACGACTCCCGAGAGTGGGAAATCCGGGTCGTGACAAGTTGGTATCAGAGCACTAGGTTACATAGGTCTCACAACTCACGTACAAACTTGGTAGAGTCTGAGGGATCGGTACGGAGACGTCTGTATTTATCCCCAGAGGCTACAGAGTTAGGAAAACTTCACTTTTGTTCTTGCTTGTCTTCCGATTTTGTTTCTCAAATACTGATTATCTTTCTACTTTGTTCTTTTACAGATTGTGAGAATACGTGCTTCCTCTTCTACCGTGCAGCTGCCCGAGCCCCCAGCAGTAGCTCCTACGAGGGGCAGAGGGCGAGGCCGAGGCAGGGGCAGAGCTCAGCCCCGAGCAGCAGTCCCAGAGGGTGAGCCTCATGTTGATTATGACAAGGAGGTTCCAGCCCCAGCAGCTCCGGTCTGCCCAGCTCAGGTCCGAGAGGGGTTTATAGCCACCCCCGTTCTTCAGGACGCTTTGGTCAGGTTGGTAGGCTTTATGGAGAGCGTCTCTCGAGCGGGTTTGCTTCCAGTAGAACCAGCCACTTCTCAGGCTGGAGGAGGAGTTCAGACTCTTGCTACACGTACTCCAAAGCAGGTAGCTCCCTAGGCTCAGGTTCCAATGGTTCAGCCAGCTGTGGCAGTTCAGCCGGGTATTGTGACTCAGACCAGTGATGGAGCGGCTATGTCCGCAGATGCTTTGTGGAGGTTGGATAGGTTCACCAAGCTCTTCACCACCACATTCAGCGGTGCTTCTACAGAGGACCCCCAGGATTTCTTATATAGCTGCCATGAGGTTCTTCGGACTACGGGTATTGTGGAGACCAATGGGGTTGACTTCGCCACCTTTCGTCTATCTGGATCCGCCAAGACTTGGTGGAGGGACTATTGTTTAGCCAGGCCAGCAGGGTCGCCATCTCCGACTTGGGACCAGTTTACAGAGTTGTTTTTGGAGAAGTTTCTCCCAGTTACTTATCGAGAGGCTCTTCGCATGCAGTTCGAGCGCCTCCAGCAGGGCTCTATGATAGTCACTTAGTACGAGACCCGGTTCATTGATCTAGCTCGCCATGCTATTGTGATACTCCCCATCGATAGAGAGAGGGTGCAGAGGTTTATTGATGGGTTGATTCAGCCGATCAGTCTCCAGATGGCTATGGGAGCCGGGAGTGAGATTTCTTTTTAGGAGGCGGCCAACGCGGCCCATAGATTTGAGATGGCTCTTGCATGGGGAGGTGGTCATGGGTCAGACAAGAGGCCCCGTCACTTAGGGAAATTCAGTGGTACCTCGTCTGGAGGTAGACATTCTTATGGTAGAGGCCATCCTCCTCGACCTTTTCAGTTAGCCTTACACGTCTCACATGGTACTTCAGGTGGTAGTGGTTCTCAGCCGCATTGTCCTGATCAGCAGTCTTTCAATGCACCACCAGCACCTATCAGTGCACCACCACTTTATTATTCCCAGTAGCCGAGGGCTTGTTTCACGTGTGGCGACACGAGGCACATTGACAGGTATTGCCCTCGAGCTTCTGACAGCCCGCAGCATCAGAGTTCTCGTGCTATAATTCAGGCACCAGAGGTTCCACAGCCTGCCCAGCCAGCTAGAGGTGGGGGTAGAGATCATAGAGGTGGAGCTCGGACCGCCAGAGGTAGAGACCAGCCAGCAGTCAATCGTCCCAGAGATATGGTTAAGAGAGGTGGGGCCTAGCCCTGATGTTATGCTCTTCCAGCCAGGCCAGAGGCTGAGTCTTCAAATGCAGTTATTATAGGTACTATTCTGGTCTGTGATAGAGATGCTTCAGTGCTATTTGACCCTGAGTCTACGTATTCGTATGTGTCGTTATATTTTGCACCTTACCTAGTTATGCCTAGTGATGCCTTGAATATTCCTGTTTATGTATCTACACCGGTAGGTGATTCTATAGTGGTCGACCGAGTGCATCATTTCTGTGTGGTAGTGTTTGGGGGTATTGAGTCCCGTGTTGATTTGTTGCTCTTAGACATGGTGGATTTCGACGTCATATTAGGGATGGATTGGTTGTCCCCGTATCATGCTATTTTGGATTGCCATGCCAAGATCGTGACCTTGGCTTTACCAGATTTGCCCCGTTTGGAGTGGAGAGGGACCCCAGGCATACCACCTGCAGTTTTATTTCATATATGAAGGCTCGACGCATGGTCGAGAAGGGGTGTTTAGCTTATCTAGTGTGTGTTCGTGATTCCAGCGCAGAGGTCCCTTCTATTGATTCTGTTCCTGTCGTTCGGGAGTTCCTCGAGGTTTTCCTTTCAAACCTGTCGGGTATCCGCCCAACAAGGATATTGATTTCTGCATTGATCTGGCTCCGGGCACGCAGCCTATTTCTATCCCGCCATATCCCATGGCCCCGCCAGAGTTGAAGGAGTTAAAGGACCAGTTGCAGGATTTGCTAGAGAATAGTTTTATCCAACCTAGTGTTTCTTCTTGGGGTGCGCCTGTGTTATTTGTGAAGAAAAAGGATGGTTCGATGAGGATGTGCATTGATTACCAGTAATTGAACAAAGTGACGATTAAGAACAAGTATCCACTGCCGAGGATTGACGATTTGTTCGACCAGTTTCAGGGTGCAAAAGTGTTTTCAAAGATAGATTTGAGATCTGCCTACCATCAGCTGAGGATTAGGGCGTCTGATGTCCCTAAGACAGCATTCCACACTCGGTATGGGCATTATGAGTTTTTGGTCATGTCATTTGGGTTGACCAATGCCCCAGCAGCATTTATGGAGTTGATGAACCGAGTGTTCAGGCCTTATTTGGACTTGTTCGTGATAGTCTTTATTGATGATATTCTGGTGTACTCCCGCAGCCAGGAGGAGCACGAGCAACACCTCAGAGTGGTTCTTCAGACTCTGAAGAATAGTCAGTTATATGCTAAGTTCTCGAAGTACAAGTTCTGGTTGAGTTCTGTTGCATTTCTGCGTCACGTTGTATCAGCAGAGGGTATTCAGGTGGACCCGATGAAGATTGAGGCAGTCAAGAACTGGCCTCGACCAGCATCAACTACAGAGATTCGAAGTTTCTTGGGGTTAGCAGGGTATTATCGTCGATTCGTGGAGGGGTTTTCATCTATTGCAGCCCCGATGACCAGATTGGGATACCAAGAGATCCCCGTCTTACTTATTGAGGATACCAAGAGATCCTCGGGATACCAAGAGGTCCCCAATGTATATGATGAGGTTACCAAGAGATCCTCGGGATACCAAGAGATTCCTGGTGCATATGATGAGGATACCAAGAGATCCTCGGGATACCTAGAGATCCCCAATGTATATGATGAGGATACCAAGAGATCCCTGGTGCATATGATGAGGATACCAAAAGATCCTCGGGATACCAAGAGATCCCCGGCTATTATTCCTTGTCGAGAGCAGTATTCCTTGTATTGTTACCTTTACTTTCTATTACTGTCCTTCCTTATTTATCTGGTTTGGATTCTCGCTATAGACTTTATTTAAACTGTTTCCATTATCTTATTATTTATTATGTTTTATCTCTGTTGGGCCCTGACCTTCCTCGTCACTACCCGACCAGGTTAGGCTTGGCACTTACTGAGTACCGTTGTGGTGTACTCATGCCCCTTCTGCGCATGTTTTTCATGTGTAGATCCAGGTTCCTCCACTCAGGCGTACTATCATCGAGGCGGAGAGATCTAGCGGAGACTTCGAGGAATATCTGTCGCGTCCGCAGACCAGGAGTCTCTACTCTATTCCACCTTTAGTAGTTAGCTTATGTTTCTTTCAGTTGTTTAGACATTCTGGAATTAGAGCAGTGTTTTACATTTCTATTAGCCTGTGTTTCCCGTGAGTTTCCGGGTTTTGGGATTGAGTTGTAGACTTCTGCCTTTCTTTAGAGTTGTATAGGCCGAGCGGCTTTGTATGTAGCTATTGTTTTACATATGTTCAGTTTCAATTAATTATTTCCGCGAATTATATTGGATTTCCGCATTATTAGGCTTACCTAGTTGTAGGAACTAGGTGCCCTCACGACATGTTCATGGAGGGTGAACTGGGGTCGTGACACTTTGGTGATTGAAAAGTTGAGATGTGAGGTAGAGATTGTCCCATCGGGCGTGCCATAATTTGTAGACAATAAATTGGCACGAGAAAATAAAATCAAGACCAAAAATATCGCAACAATTGTAGTATTTATTTTGAATATTTGAGTTTTACAACCTATATGAATCCTCTAATTCTACTTTTTTAGTATAAATTCAAGAGCCTTTGAGCTTGATCTTGAATTTGAATTTGATTTATCCATTGCGAACACTTTGATTGTTACCGCGAATTGTATCACGAACAAGTAGCCTTGATCTTGAACGCCTTGTATTTGATTTGACTTCGTTCTTGATCTTGAGTTTGATTGCTTGAACTTGAACTTGATTTTTTCTTTATTCTTGAGCCTGAAAGATTTGTTCTAAGTTCTTGAGCTTGAATTTGATTGCTTGAACTTGAACTTGATTGCTTGAAGCTTGAAACTTGTGGAGGAATTTGTAGTGTTTGATCCACGAGCTCTTTCTTGCTTCTTGTTATAACTTCTGGTGTCTTTTCTGGGTTATGAAGACCCCAATTTATAGTTGTGGAAGGGAGGAGTTGTGATAAGAACAAACTCTTTCCGACCAATCAAATTGAAGTGTGACATGGCCGCATTTGATTGGCCAGAACATGTCACTTGCACACGTGGCGCAATTTCTTTGGCCTTTTAGTGTGACTTGGCATGCCTTGTCATTTTGATACGTGGCATGATCCTACTGGATCTTCTGTTTGACTTGGCGTGCCACGTCATTTAATACGTGGTACCAAACTGGGCCTCTAGGAAGATGACATCTTGGGCTTAATTAAGTGGGCTCATCACTTTAGCCCAATTAAATGAGCTAGCCTAATGGATTAAGGCTTATTTATTTAATCCATATATATTGGACTGATATAATTAATTCAATTATATTATCCCAATAAATTTATTTGAACTAATATATCTTGAATTTAAAATATAGTCCAAAATATTTTATGGATTTAATTTCAATAAATTTTATATGCCTACAAAGTGTAATATCGTAAACAATAAGGGAAGACATGTAATGGAGCAAAACGTGAGGGGATATCTCTGAAATTATCTCAAACTATTTTGAAAGGAAAAAATAGAGTAATTTCAACTTCAAATTAATGCATTAAATGAATCGGTAATAATTAATGTAAAATTTAAAGTAACGGTCTGTGGAGCTGAGCTACGGATTCGCGAGTGGACCCTCACGTTCGCGAAGGAGTAAATTACTAACCTTCTTGAAGGTGCAGCAAAGGATTGGTAATTGTAAGACCGCTTCGCTTTTGAGGTCGGCTATCAACTTCCAGAGACTGTATTACTTGAGTGTTGAAGGACTCTTTATTTTTTTGATTCAGCTCTTTTATCTCGCAGTTGGACAAAAATAATTGTTTTCTCTCAAGTGACATTTGCACATATCTAGTACGATGACGCAAATTTCTCTCATCAATTTGTTCTTCCGCATTCCTATTTAGCTTTTTGAGGTAAATTCACATTATTTATATTTCTAGAAGTTCTTGCTTAGTAGATTAATTTAAACATATAAGTCTACTTATAAATACCCACAAGACATTATTCGTATGAACAAATATTATAATTTATACTGGAATATTTCGTAAAAGGAAGATAACAATACAATTTACTAACCTTCTTGTAGGTGTAATGAAGGTAATTGTAAGAGCGCTTCCCTTTTGATGTCAGCTATCAACTTCCAGAGATGACACTGTATTACTTGAATATTGAAGGAGTCTTTATTTTTTCAATTCAACTTTTTTGTCTCGTAGTTGGGACAAAAATAATTATTTTTTTCAGGTAACATTTGTGCATATCTAGTACGACGATTTTTATCCGCAGTTCGTTCTTTCGCATTCCTTTTAGCCTTCTAATGTAATTAATTCACATTATTTATGTCTCCAGATGTTCCTGCTTAGAATAGTTTATACTTTTGTTAAATTAATATTATAGAATAGTATAATCTGAAATTCACATATTATATCAAATATTTAAGTTAGTGCAAAGTTAGAAGAAGGGTAAAATACGGTAAGAAATAGACAAATGAGAACAAATCTAAATTATAAGAAAGCCTATAGACACTACAATTAGAGAATTTGCACAAGACATTATTTGTATAAACAAATATTATAATTTATACAGAAATATTTCGTAAAAGGAAGATAAAAATACGGTTTACTAATCTTCTTGAAGGTGTAATGAAGGATTCGTAATTGTAAGAGCACTTTGCTTTCGAGGTTGGCTATCAACTTCGAGAGATGAGACTATTATATTACTTGATTTAAATGCAATGTAAAATTTAGATAAATTCAGAACATCTGTTAATGATCTCCGAAAAGCGGGATAAGGATTGACCTTTAGTAGATCCATGAGTTTCCTGATAACTGTTTCATTAATTTTATCCTATAAGTCCATTTGATTTGTTAGCTCATTTTTATTATCGTAGAAATATAACTGTAAATTTTTTCCTGTTGCTCCTGAAGGTACCAAATCATCAATGAAGTGGTACATATCTCCCTGAATGTAATGGCCCACCTGGTTGTTTTGTCTTTTAGAACCGCGTTCCCTTAACTAAAACTTTTCACACTTGCTTTATTAATTTACGACTGGCGGGGACGGTTGGTTCGGGATTTGGAAGAGTTTTGGGTGAAATATACTCATTTGATTCCTTAGGATTTTCTTAAATGGCTAAGTTTAACTTTGGTCAATATTTTGAGCAAATAGACTTGGATTCATGATTTGATGGTCCCGGAGGGTCCGTAGGAAAATATGAGACCTGCCCGTATGCCTAGAATCGAATTCCGAGGTTCCTAGCCAGAGTAATAAATTTTTATTAGATATCTAAAGTTTTAAGGATTTAAAGAAACTAAGTAATTATTGATTTCCTGGGTATCAGGCTCGTATTTTGGTTCCGAAGATTAATACAGGTCCGAAATATCATTTAAGACTTGCCTGTAAAATTTGGTGTCAATCCGAGTAGTTTTAGGGCGTTTTGGCCTGTTGGAGGAAAATTAAGAACTTGAAGTTCATAATTTTGACTCATTTGGTTTTAGGGGGTGATATCTAGATTTAGCGTTGTTTCAGGTGTTCCAAAGGTTTAGGTAGGTCCGTCTCATGATTTCAGACTTGTTGGTATATTCGGGCGGGGCTCGGGAGCCCCGAGCATCAATCGGATGAGGTTCGAGTAAAGTGGAAATTTTGGGAAAGGGCTGAAGAACTGCTGCTTCCGTCATAACCGCATCTACGGTTCTTGGACCGCAGATGCCGCCCTCCTATCACAGAAGCAGCCCAGGGCGGCACTGCCATTTTTCTAAATGCGGCTCCCAAGCCGCAGAAGTGGCACCGCAGATGCGGTCCCAACTTTTCCTCCCCTTTTTGCAAATACAGTGTCATTCTCGCAGATGCGGTCCCCTAACCGTAGATGCGGAAATCACTGAACCAATGAGATTCATTAAAGACCTAAGTCATTTTTTGGCATTTTAACTCCTTCTTTGGGCGATTTAGGATCTTTGAGAGAAGGTCTTCACTTAGCATCATGATTCATGAGGTAAGTCTTTTCTACTCATCCTTAGTTTAATACTTGCATATTAGGTAGATTAAACACTAGAAATTTGGTAAAATTAAGGGGTTAGAGCAAGACCTAGGGTTTTGCTAAAAGTTAGATTTAACCACCAAAATTGTTATGGAATTAATTAGAAATCATATATTATTGATCCTTAGGTTATAGAGAACAACTTCCTTCGAAAATTTTTAGGAAAACTTGTGTTAATGGTTGGAAAATTGCTTAAATAGCTAGGATTCGATCTTATGAGTCTATATTAACTAGTTCTTACTTTGTTTAACTAGTTTGGGATCATTCGGCTCCGAATTGAGGGCTTGGACTTGTTCTTGGCATTTGGAAGTGCATTTTGGAGCGAGGTAAGTCTCCTTCCTAACCTTGTAAGAGGGAATTGTCCCCATAGGCATAATAATTAAGTAATTGCAACTAAATGTGAGGGCTACGTACGCACCAGGTGATGAGTATCCGTGCGTAGCTACTATTATATTAATTGTCTGGGTAGTTTAGGACCCACATCATGTCCTAATTGTGAACATCTCTATAATTATTGCTAATATGAACACTTAGGATAAGCTAGAGACTTGAAGCGGTAATAATAGTGAATATGTATACTTCTGGAACCATTGTTTGAATTTATTGAATATATATGCGCCTTTGTGTATGATCTTTATATTTCTTGTTATTTGTGGATCGCGCCGATCGTCTCGGTATAAATAGATGCATATATGGTTCACGCCGCTTACCCTCGGCAGTGCACAGTTTATTTTCTGTTGGATCGGGAAGTCTATCTTGACATAATGTGCGCATGATATTTATGTGAAAACTTATACTTAAATTGTTTTAGCTAATATTTCGAAAGGTAAATAGTTAACTGGAATTTGTGAACAACATGATTTTACCCCTTGTTATAAATTGTTGATTATTGATGATCCCCATGCTTAGCATAGCACTTCATTATAATATTTGACCTAGTAAGTATCAAGTCTACCTCTCGTCTCTACTTCTTCGAGATTAGACGGGATACTTACTGGGTACATATTGTTTATGTACTCATACTACGCTTCTATTCTTAATTGTACAGGATCTGAGGCTGGAACATCTGGTTACCAGTCGGGTGCGCGCCCCTGATTCATAGGCCGAGACTTCCACGGTGAGCTGATCCCCTTCCTATGTCGTTCAGCTGTCAGATGGAGTCTTTTCTTACTTTGTTATCTCTTCTATCTCAGACAGTAGGATAGAGATATTCTTTTGTATATTCTACAAGATGCCTATTACTTGTGACGTGACACCAGGTCTTGGCACACACTAGAGTAGACTTTTATTTTGAGTTGTATTATCACTTTGATACATTATTGATCATTCTTGATCTCGACTTTAAATTTGAGAATTTGTTGTGCTTAAATTTTGGTAAGAATAAAAAGAACAAAAAAAATGAGAACATAATCATACTTCTGCGTCGGCTTGCCTGACAACGGTGTCAGGCGCCATCATGACCTATTTTGGAAATGGGTCGTGACAACATGGTATCAGAGCACTAGGTTGTGATGACCCGCCCGGTTGTGTTAAGAATTAACGCTCCGATACCCTATTAATTGCTTCCCCTAAGTTCATTTCTGCTATTTTGGTTTGCCGGGACGTTCGGTATTGGGTTTCGGAGAGTTTTGGGACACTTAGTCGCTAAAGGAGAGGTTAAGTATTGGAAAGTTTCCCGTAGTCGAAACAGTGTGAAGACGGTCTCAGAATGGAAATTCGATGGTTTTATTAGCTTCGTTAGGTGATTTCGGGGTTGAGCGTGTTCGGAATGTGTTTTGGAGGTCCGTAGCTGATTTAGGCTTGATAGTGAAATTTTGATTCAGTAGCTTCGACATGTCATTTGGGATATGTGTGTAAAATTTCAGGTCATTCAGACGAGGTTTGGCTAGGTTTTTGATCGAAAGCGTGTTTTGATAGAATTTGAAGTTCTTAGGCTTAAATCATTGGTTAATTCGAGTTTCCGACGTTGTTTTAGGTGGTTTAAGGGTTTGTACAAGTTTGAATGATGTTATGGGTTATGTCCGTAGGTTTGGTTGAGGTCCTGGGGACCTCGGGTGTGTTTCGGGTGCTCAACGGAGCATTTTAGAGTTGTGAAAAATTGCAGAAAATCCTTCAGCAGTTGCAGGTCCAATTCCTTCTTCGCGTTCGCGACGCTCCTATCGCGTTCGCATAGCTCTGACCTTCTTGTTCTTCGTGTTCGCGTCCTCCTCCACGCGTTCGCCTAGTGTAATCTCGGAGGAGGATAAATTTCTTCATCGTGTTCGCGTTCAGTGATCCGCATTCGCAAAGCCTTGTAGTTTCCTCCTTCGCATTCACAGCATATCCATCACGTTAGCACAGTTCAATTTGTCCCTGTGGGAGGAGGGGGGGCTTGAGCCCATTTTATTCATCGTGTTCACATGACTCTTGCCGCGTTCGCGTAGCACTGCTAGTCTAGGACTTCGCATTCGTGTACCATTCCACGCGTTCGCGAAGGGCAATTTTACAGCCTTCACTTTTTCTTCTTTGTGAATGCGAGCCTACTTCCGCGTTCGCGATGCATTAAATTACTAGACAGTTATAAACAACTAAAAACCGAGGGTTAGCCATTTTTATCAAAACAGAAGTTTGGGAGCTCGGATTTGGGAGAAAGTTCAAGGGTTTTTCGAGGGCAACGACTGGGTAACGATTCTCTACTCTCTTATGCTTAAAACCCACCAATCTAATCACGAATTACTCCTTAATTTCAGATTTTCGAATGAAAAATGGGTAAAACTTCATAGACCAAATTATTGAGTTTTGAATGGGTGTTTCACCTCCGATTTGAGAGATTTTTATGTGGTTAGACTCGTGAGAGTACGAGCGTTCTGAAAATGTAAAATTTATCCGGTTCCGAGACGTTAGCTTGAGGGGCATTTTGGTCATTTTACCTAATTTTGCGTCTTAGCTTTAAATTAAATACTAGAATCATTTTCTTGAGATGTTATTTACGATATGTAATTGAATTGAATAGATTTGGGACATTTAGAATCGGATACTCGTGGCAAACGTGTGGTTTCGAGTTGATTTTGGAGCTGGTTTGTGGTAAGTGTCTTGTCTAGCCTTGTGTGAGGGACCCTTCCCCTTAGGATATGATATTTGGTAATTGAATGCCTTGTACGTGAGGTGACGAGCATGTACTTGAGCTAATTGTTGAAAATCCGATTTTACATTAAATATTTTGATTGAGTTTCTTTCTTATCTGCTTATTTCCAATTGCGAATATAGCCTGTGTTAGCTAGAAAAGCATGCTTAGTTGGTCTAAATTGCCTATTTGCTCAAGTTGCTTTGTTTGTACTACGTGAAGCATGTTAGGCTAGAACTACCTGTTGTCTTGTATCTTTGAACTTCATTTCTGGATATCTTCTTGCTGTGACTGCGTATTTACATTTGGACTATGGATGTGGGATTCCGGTAGCTCCCCCCTTGTTTGTTTACTTTGGGACTACGGGTTAGATTCGCGGTAGATCCCCTTGCACCTTACTTTGGGACTACGGGTTAGATTCCGGGTATATCCCCCCCTGCACTTTGACATCTGGACTATGAGATGGTATCCAGGAGCTCCTTGGACAATTGATGAAAGGGACTACATGACGGTATCCTGGGAGATCCTCGTTGTTGGTATTGACATTGAGCTGTTTTACTCTGTGTTATCTTATTCGATGAGTGTTAATTGTTACCTTGTATAACCTGTCTTACTTTATAGCTGTACTTATTATTTTTGTTTATTTCATGCAATTGCAAGACTTATTATTATGTTTATTCTCAGTAGGGCCCTGACCTTTCTCGTCATTATCCAACCGAGGTTAGGCTTGGCACTTACTAAGTACCGCTGAGGTGTACTCATGCCCCTTCTACGCATATTTTTCATATGCAGATCCAGGAAGCTCTACTCAAGCGTATCATCCTTCAGGCGGAGAGATCTAGCAGAGACTTCGAGGTACATCTGCCGCGTCCGCAGACCAGGCATCTCTATATTATTCTAGCTTTAGCAGTTAGCTTTTCCTTTCGTACTATTGTTTTAGACATTCTGGAGTTAGAGCAGTGTATTACCTTCCATTAGCTTGTCTTCCCGTGAGTTTTCGGGTTTTGGGATAATATTGTAGACTTCCGCGTTATTGAATTGTATATGCTGAGCAGCATTTATACAGTTTTCCTTCTAGTTTGTTTAGTTTAATTATTTGTTTCCGCAAGTTATGTTATTTCCGCATTGTTAGGCTTATCTAGTCATAGGAACTAGGTGCCATCACGACATGTTCACAGAGGGTGAATTGGGGTCGTGACAAGTTGGTATCAAAGCTTTAGGTTCATAGGAGTCACGGAACACAGGCCGGTTTATTAGAGTCTCGCTGATAGGTACGGAGACGTCTGTACTTATCTACGAGAGGCTATGTAACTGTTAGGAAAATTTTCACTTCATTTGATTTCCTTGTCGTGCGATATTTTGACATCACAAATTCTAAACTTGTCACGACCCAAACCGATGGGCCGCGATGGGAACTTGGTACCTCACTCAACCGAGTACCTACGTAATGTATCTTTCTTATTACATCATCATATACATGTGACATATGGGCC
>MU771595.1:109367-136651 GCA_026770625.1 Nicotiana glauca | reverse complement strand
TTTAAAGCATTAAAGGCATCCTATTAGAACAGCTGGACGGACAAAAGACTCTAAAACAATTCCATTCAGATGTCCAAAAGGGAGAAAAATGTTATTATAATATTAAATCAAGTTGAGTAGAATCCAATTTAGACGGATAATAAGACTGTTCTAAGTTTACCTTTCTTTACGGCGATTGAAGTCAACAGCGTATATGACATCCTCCCCATCTTTTGTTATCTTCCATGTAGTACCTCCCGACAGATGACCAGCTACCAGTGGAGCAGTAACAATCCCTTCTCCTTTTCCTACAATATAACAGCAGTTCTGGAGTCATTAATAGATTTAAGATCTTCAAATTCAGTTGTAGTCAGAACTTGCAACCAATCTAGCTCTTAACGACCACTCTTCAACGTCATGGGCAACTTTATCTCCTCGAAAATATGAAGTACTAGATTATACATGATATTAAGAGACCAGAAACGGACATAGAGTGAACTTTAAAAAGGTGGAGTAACATACTAAACAAGAAAAGAAACCTACCAGACATGTAATGGTTTTGAGAGTAGGTTAATCTGGTCACTTTTTGGAATGCAGAATCAATGTCATCCAAAGTTAATAGATTAAACTCTGAAACTTGATGCACAAGAAGAGTATGTCAATGGACTTCTATACGATTACACACTCATAAACAACAAACACAAACGATTCTGTCAAATATTGGACTATACTATTCTTAGCATCTACCAAATATTATTCTATAGGTACTTCTATTTCTCTATATTTTTCTTTAAAAAGTTTTGAACCCTATTAGTAGAAGAAGAAAGATTAAGTAACATTCGAGTTGGTACATTCAGATCTGATAATGGTGACTCACATTTTGCTAACTTTATTTCCAATGTTCTTCTCTAATTTGAAAGGGTTGGTTAGCATCACCGACACCTTAACTACCAAGTAGACAGCAACTGAATCAGTAGTCTGCATTCGTCGTTTACCATGAAAATAATTAAGTAGACCAAGACCTAATTAATCCGTTTGTCAATAAAATACAGAAGGATTATAGAGATAATGATTCCTATAATACATGTTGTAACAGTCAAAAGTTTTATTTTCCTTTTCTAATGAAAACAACTTGAAACATACAAACAGAAGCCTCAAACTCTGGCTAGTAAACTTGTGTATTGCCTCAGATAAACTCTCTCCTTTGGGGAGTACATAAATCAATAAGCACATTGAAATTTATAGCTCGACGTAATTCATTGCAAAGCACAAAAAAATTAAAACACGACATCAATGTTAAGGATAACCACTTAATATACATATGAAATGCTTGATTATAAAGCTTATCAACTAAATTAGACAAGTGCATTCAATAATTCATGGATAACGCTAGAGTAAAAGGTTCACCTTCCGTGAGAGATACTGATCATACATAGTTAGTAACCCTAGCTTGTACACTGGTTTTGTAGCATAAATAGGAGCGAAAAGACCAAGTTATTTCATATCATAGGGCAAAGCACCAAGATGAAATATATCGGGGTATGATAGCAATACAACATCAACACTTGAAGCCACCCTGTATATTAACAATATATTATTAAGCACGGAGAAATTCAAAAGACAGCAAATAGATAAAGAAATTTCATGCGATAGTTAGCTATCTGTTGTTAAATGCTACATTGTAATATTTGTTTTGCTTTGAGAAATAGGAATATTATATGCATTGAAGTGAAACTGAGTTGTTTGTTGACCTGGAAAGGGGCTGAAGAAGAGAAGTATCAAATTGGTTATTCCAACCACAATCGATGAGGAAATTGAATTCGTGGATAGAGACGAGGTAAGAGAGAGGGTTCTCGTTGTATACTCCACAAAATGGCGTCACTTGAACCGACGTTCCCATACCACCGTCGTTCTCTACTTCTCTTTGCTTCTACACTGACTCGCCGAGCTTAGTGAAGACGGGTGATGCTCTCACAAACAATAAAAACATTAGCATTCAAGAAAAATATAGCTTACCGATGTCGTCGATGGTGGTTTGACTTCATCGTAATCTCCGGCGAACTGATGAAGGCTTTTTGGGGGAGAGAGATTGGAACTTTTAAAGATAGCGTTTGTGTGGTTAGCTTCCTCGTATGCTCCGTGTGTATTATTAGGTTTTATTATTTTATTAAATATTAAATGTAAAATATAATAGAAGTGGGTGTTTTTAGTGGCTCGTCCAAAATTTGGGGGAAATTAGAGAGGGAATTCCTAACCGTTGCCTTACATTAAAATTACAAATATCCGTTACCATAGATGAACTTATTGCTACGATTTTACTAAAACGTTGCCATAGAAAATCTACTGTAACGGTTTTTAGACTAATGCAACGGTTTAGGTGCTAAACTGTGCCGATAGCACCCATTACCTTACGCAATGATTGAAACCGTTGCAACACACCATCTATAGCAATAGTTGCAGAACCGTGGCAATAAAAAGCGTTGCCATAACTCCAATTTCTAGTAGTGTACCTTCACGATGTGAAGACAAAACTCACCCACATGCACAAAACATTCTTCGCGATGCGATACTCTAGTCGTAAACGCGGCTCACAATCTCCAGCAACCTATGTGAACATGGTGTCTCTCAAGCGAATACGGATAACAAATCTCGTGATGCCCCTTCCAGCTATCCTTATACGGGATCACGGAGCATAGCACGCAGACATGAAAGCAAAAGTCTTCTAAGCTTCGCGTGCGTGGTCGCATCATCACAATCGTGAAGAACAAAATGACTGCTGCCAAATTCTCTCTATGCAAATGTGACTCCTTAGTAGCGATCGCGATGAAGAACGCCACATATCAGCTGACAGTAAACCCAAAACAAGGAAAAATGGCCCATAGCCCATCTGAAAGATCGAAACACACCTGAGGCCTCAAGGACCCGTCCAATCATACTTCCCATAACATAATGCGGACCTGATCGGGACCTCATATCATACCAAACAACATCAAACTACGGATGAACTTCAATTCAAGCCTAATGAATTAATAAAATTTCAACTTCCAACACTCTCACCGAATCATATCAATTCAACTCAGAAAGACCTCAAATTTGGTATGCGAGTCCCAAATGAAACAACGGGCCTATACCATCTCACGGAATCACAATCCAAACCCGATATCAACAAATTCAATTCTCGCTCAAAACTCTCAACCTTCCAAACCTTCAACTTTCTAATTTTCACCAAAAAACATCATATCAACCTACAGACCTCCAAATATAAATCCGGGCACATGCCTAAATCCAAAATCACCATATGAAGATAATAGAATCATCAAAATACCATTCCGGAGTCGTCTTCACAAAAGTCAAACTTCGGTCATCTCTTACCGCTTAAGCTTCTAAAACAAGGATCATTCTTTCAAATCAATCCCAAATTTCCTGAAAATCGAAACCAACCGTACATGTAAGTCAAAATGCATAATACGAAGCTGCTCAAGACCATAAACTATTGAATGGGATTTTAAAACTCAAAATGACCGGTTGGATCGTCACATTCTCCCCCTCATAAACAAACGTTCGTCCTCGAACGTGCCAAGAACCATTCTGAAGTCATCAAATCATAGAATGAACTCACTATACACATACTTACGGGTGATCCGAAGTCACCCCAATCCATATAGGCCCGACAACAATATCTCAACCAAAGATTATTTATTTCGCCCATACCTGTAAGCGTTAGAACCAAATTTCAGCATCTGATTATCCTCCAAAGTCCTGATCCCCTCACATATACTATGTATCAACCTCAACTAGCTGCAACAAACCATACGTATGCGTACACGGTATAACTAGACGACGGAGCACATTACCCATATGCATATAACAATAATTCTGACCACAACAGCTGCCCGATAATCAAACTCGTATCAACTAGAACCCTATTCTAAACCTTCCCAACACTTCCAATGATGTAAGAAACATGTAAACCTCATAACCACTCACCCAATTAACAAGCTGCGCCCAACGCCACCTGGGCACATACCTTGCAATCTAAAACCCAAAAAGCACAACTCAAATATAAATAAATATAAAAAAGAAATGCATGGGAGAACTATCGAACAAGTACAGCAAGTACAACTCTGCATCGGTATCATACTATGAATCTATTCGAAAATGGAGAAACAAAACATATGAACTAATCATAAGGATCTCATCTTAATATGTCACGACCCCAACTTCCCTCCGTAGGATGTCGTGATGGCACCTAGTTTGTACGACTAGGTAAGCCTAACATTAAATAATAGCTTCATCGAAATAATTAACATAAATACTAAAACAAGTCTAATAAACTCATAAAATCTCCCGAAATAAAATCTCAACAAATACTTTCCCAAAACCGGTGGAACTGAGTCATAAGATCTATAGAGTAAGCTAAAATGTCTATTACATCACTGTGTGAATGAAAACACAACATGAAGTAAAAATAAAGGAAGGTGACTCTAAGGCATGCGGCCGGTAAGCAAGTATGCCTTGAAATATCTGTAAAGGAGCTAACAGTCACTCACTAACGTCCGGTATGAGCAGATGTACCTGGATCTGCACAAAAAAATGTGCAGTAGCGTAGTATGAGTACATCACAACGGTACCTAATAAGTATCAAGCCTAACCTCGGTAGAGTAGTGACGAGTCCAGGTCAAGACACCTACTAGGATATAACACACATAATGAACACAAAATAACAATAACTAGTAGAAAACGGAGAAATATGTAATATGAAACAAGTTGATAACATAGGCTAATGAAAGGTTTGTAAGTATAGAAATAACATAAATGAAACAATTGAGAAGAACCACAATAGTCATACACAGATAATAACTAATAGAACAAGAATGATCAAAATAACAAGAAGTGTTCTCACCTAATAACTCTTTGCAACAAGATTAAACAACAAGAATCACAACGAGGTACCACTTCGCATACAATAAGAAACACAACCGACGTACTGCCTCGTATATAACAAGAATCACAATCAAGGTACCGTCTCATATTCACATTTCTAAATTTCAATCACAATCTTTCCTTATACTGTTGTGTGAGCCTTACATTTAAATAGTTTTGAAAAATAGTTTTCTCGAAATAGCTACACGCACTTTAGTCCACCTTATGACGCCGTGTGGCTTCACGTAATTCCCTTACAAGCAACACACACATAAGTCCTACCTTATACCGCCACATGCACATTAACCCCTAGCCTTGTACTGCCCCCATGCACGTCAATATCATATTACAATAACAACTTGCACTACAAGTGCCCATATTTCACAACTTGCCAACAATCAACAATATCAAAGTTTCCACAACAATAGCCCATGTCTCCACTATAATGTGTACAAAAATATCAACAATAACAATGAATTTAAAATTCTCTAACAGAAAGATATCTCATCAATTAACAACTTCGCCTCAATATGATACAACTTTCACAACTTTAACACCAATAGCTGAACCATGAAAAAGATAATGTGTAACCACGAACTAAATACAAATAACTCACAATGGGAGAGATAACATGACTTTAAATAAGAATAATAACAATGAAAGAGATAATTTGTAAAAATGACTTCTAATAATGATAATTAATATAACTTCAAATAATGATAATCAACAATGAAAGAGATAACATGTAATAATAAAAGGGGCAAGAAGTTCAATTAAAGCATAGGAGCTATTCAAGTAGGATGGAGAATAAGTTTTAAGCAAGTCATTTAAGGCATGTAAGGATGGACTAACACAAGTAAGAATAGATTCATTATGAGAATTTAGAACATGATATGGCATTTCAATTAAAGCATAGAAAGAGTCTAAGTAGCCTAAATCGGTCAAATGCCACGTACTACTCGTGTACCCACTCGTCACCTTATGTACATGGCTTTCACATATCACAATAGACACAATCAATACCAAATCCTATAGGGTAGTTCCCCCACGCAAAGTTAGGCAAGATATTTATCTCAACTAGGCAAATTAAACCATAAAAAATAGCTTTTCCCCTAAGATTCACCTCCCCCACGCCTCAAATCTAACTAAAATCAACTTGATATCATCAAAAAATGCAAGGAAAATTAATTACAATAGATTAAGCTATGATCTTTACACTTTTTCAAAAAGTCAATAAAAGTCAACCCAGGGTTGCCTGGTCAAAACCCGGGTCCAATGGTAGATTCCAACTACCCATGACTCTGCAAGTGTATATATATATGATTAGTTTAGAAATTCAAGTCCAAATCGACTCTCAAAACTCAAATTCTTATTTTTAAAGAACTTGACAAAGTTTTACATGATTTTGATGTTAAAATCTAACATATATTGATGGAATATGAATGGAAATAGATTAGAATCACTTATTCAAAGGGTCAGAATCAACCCGAAACCTTCTCGGAATGAAACTAACCGACCCCACAAGTCATAAAGTTATAAACACACATGTATGAAGCATAGAAAGGGGTAATGGGGCGCAATTACATAAAATGAACGGTTGGGTTGTTAAATTATCCCCTCTTAAAACAAATATTCATCCTCGACGTGCATAAGGATATACATGAAGTGATAAATAGACGAGGATAACGACTCTTCATGTCTTGCTCGATCTCCATGGTCGCCTCCTCGACCAGATGACCCTTCTAGTGAACCTTTACTGAAGCAATGGTCTTTGATCTCAACTTCCAGACATGTCTGTCCAAGATAGCCAACGACTTCTCAATATAAGTCAAATCCTCGTCCAATTGGACTATGCTGAAGTCTAAAACATGAGACAGGTCATCGTAATACTTCAAGAGCATAGAGACATGGAAAACGGATGAACCGCATACAAACTAGGTGGAAATGCAAGCTTGTAGGCCACCTCACCAATCTTCTCAAGGATCTTAAAAGGTTCGATATACCTTGGGCAAAACTTGCCCTTCTTACGGAACATCATCACATCCTAGATTGGGCTGTGTGAAGCTGATCCTAGAACAACTTGACCTTCTCTGAGGCATCTCGAACCAAATATGTGCCTAATAACTTAGTCTCTCTCGGCTTAAACCAACCAATTAGGGAACGAAACCATCTCCCATATAGGGCCTCATAAGGAGCTATCTGAATACTCTATTGGTAGTTGCTATTGTGGGCAAAGTTCGCATGTGACGAGTACTGATCCCGAGAACCACCGAAATCCATAACGCATGCACGAAGCATCCTCCAATATTTTAATGGTGCATAGAATTCTTTGTCCCTCTAGGGGAGGAGGGGAAATGTTGTACTCAACTCAACCCATATGCCTAGCTCACACTGCACAACGGGAACATGGTGTGAACTGCATACCCTGGCCAGAGATGATGGATACCAGCATGCTATTAAGTTGGACAATCTCGTGAATATAGATCCAAGTTAGTTGCTCTAAAGAATAGGTAGTCAATACCGAAATAAAATAAGCCAACTTGGTCAACATGTCCACAATCACCCATACCGCGTCAAATTTCTTCTCGAGTCTCTGAAGCAAACCGCCTGGACTTTAATATTCATACTTCACTTGCTGATAATTTAGGCACCAATCTACATACTCTACTATGTCTTTCTTCATTCTCCTACACTAATAGTGCTGCCTCAAATCCTGATACATCTACGGGATGAATGGAGTACCGAAAACTGTGGGCCTCCTCAAGAATCAACTCATGCAACCCACATTGGCCACACATAATCGGCACTGCATCCGACACATGTCATCTCCAATAGAAACCTCCTTGGAATCATTATGCTGAACCGTGTCCTTAAGGACAAGAAAATAGGGGTCGTCCGACTAACTCTCTCTAATGCGATCATATAGCAAAGACAGAGAAATCACACATGCAAGAACTCGACTGGTCTCTAAAACACCCAATCTAACAAACTGGTTGGCCAGGGCCTGAACATCTAGGACTAGTGGCCTTTCTGCTGCCAGTAGATATGATAAAATGCCCAAGCTCTCCACCTTTTGACTCAAGGCATCGACCATATTGGCCTTCCTAAGATAATATAAAATGGTGATATCATAGTCCTTAAGCAACTCTAACCATCTCCACTACTGCAAAAAAAGATCTTTCTAATTGAATATATGCTGTAGGCTCCGGTGGCTGGTAAAGACCTCACAATGGACACCGTACAAGCAGCGCTGCCAAATCTTCAATGTATGAACAATAACTATCAACTCCAAGTCGTGGACTAGATAATTCTTCTCATGGGTCTTTAGTTGTCTAGACGTGTAGGCAATCACCATACTTTCTTGCATCAACACCGTGCCAAGGACAACATGTGACGTATTACAATACATAGTATAAGACCCCAAACCAGTAGGCAACACCAACACTTGAGTTGTAGTCAAAGAAGTCTTGAGCCTTTGAAAGCTCGCCTCACACTTCTCGGACCATCTGAAAGGAGCACCCTTTGAGGTCAATTTGGTCAAAGGTGCCGCAATAGATGAGATACCATCTATGGAACGACGATAATACTCGGCCAAACAAAGGAAACTCTGAATCTTAGTAGCTGAAGACGGTCTGGGCCAACTCCGAACTACTTTGATCTTTGTGAGAATCTAATTTTTACCCTATATGAAATACTCCTATAAAATCCCAAGAAAATATATTTATGTTAATTATTTGCCATATAAGGAATTTTTGTAGAATTTTATTTAATTATATTCATTTTTGTGTACGTTTAGTTTTATTAAATCATAAAAAAATACCAAAATATCATGCATTGTATTTAGGCTTTATTCTTACATTTTTAGGATAAATCAGTAATTATTTGTTTTGTAGGAATTTGAAAATCACAAAAATAGTTCATTTTTACCTTTTTCTTTTAATTTTAGTTTATTGAATTTTCTCCTTTTAATTTAGAATTAAGTGATATCTATAATTTTATAATTAGGTAATTAACTTAACATCACATTTTTAGATAAATTCATGTTTTTAATTTAATTTAAAAAAAGAGAAAAAGGAATTAGGAAAAGAATTGAAAGAAAAGGATATTATGTGCTTAAAAAATTGGGCCAATTTCGCATACAAATCTGGCCTAAATCCATTCCCAAAGCTTACCCAGACCCATGCCCAAACGGCCTACCCAGTCCAAGTCCCCCAAACTAAACCAAACAACACCGTTTTGTAACACCTCATCTCAGCCTTTGATCTTTTTTATTGGACGACTGAGAACTGGTCTTTCGCCTCCCTTATAACTGTCCGAACACCCTCTAACCCCAAATACCCCCACCACTCCCTCTCTCTCATTCTCTCTTTTACCTCTCTAAAGCTCCGCCCATCGTCGTCGTCGAAAATCGCTCTACGGCGGAGGTTGTGAGCACGTGATTTTTGCCTTGCATGAATTACTCCTATAGAATTCTTAGACTTAGAATTTTTCTTTAATTATTTGATTTTTAGGATTTAATTGCGTAATTTTCATGTTATTTGCATTTCTGTGTGCATTTTTCAATTTAATATAAATTCACAAGAAAATACAAAAATACGCATTGCATTTGCATTTAGGATCTAATTTGACCTATTTTTAGATTACGTAGTAATTAGAATTTTACAAAAATACAAAAATACAAAAATCACAAAATTGAGTTATTTTGCTTTGTTTAATTTTAGCTTCGAATTTTGTGAATTTTCCTTAAATTGGTATTTTATTAATAGTGTTGATTGTTAATTAGAGCTTAATATGATTTGGTAGGTTAATTTAGTTTTTAGAATTAATTTAGGGTTTTTAGTTTAATTTTGAAAAAAAAAGACAAAGAAAAAGAAAATAATAATTTAAAAGAAAAAGAATTGGGAAAGGATGTTGGGCCAATTTGGCACATCCCAAGCCATTAGCCCAATCAATTAACCCTTAAACCCGCCAAACCACCCCTGGATCCAGCCTAAAATAGCTCCCCCTTATCCCTAAACGACCCCGTTTCATTAACATTAGATCAGGACCGTCGAGGCTTCTTGATCGGACGGTCCTGAAGCTGGGGTTGCTTTAATATTTAAGTGTCTAAACGGATCCTACCCCCTCAGAACCCCCTACCCCCTCGTCTCTCTCACCTCTCACGAGACAACCTTAACCCCGCCTTCCACCGCCGCCCGCTGGAAATCGCCTACGGCGGCGTCCGGCGTCCAATGACCCCCAAAATCACACCAATTCTCCCTCTCCTCCTCTGCATGCCCATGGCACCAATATCCCCTTTTGAATCCCACCGGAACCCTCCAAAATCCCTAAACCCTAGGGCGCCGCCATGGATTCCTCCGCCGTGTCTGGCGGTGCCCCACCCAACCGCTCCCAAATTAACACCCCTGAACCCCCGTCTACCCCTTTCAAAATCCCCATTTATAGTCCTTTGAACATCCCTGTAGCTCTTCGAATTTCAAATCAAAAATCTAGCCCTAAAAGCCTAAGGACAGATTCGTGCATACAAGTCGTTTTAGAGTTTTCGAGTCATTTCTGTTTGGTTTTGGCACGAAATAGTGATTCCCATTTGATCTTCACCAAGAACAAATGTTCACCACTATTTTGGGTCAAACCAGTGATTCAATGTGGATTTCGAGTTCGAGTCACCTTGTTCTTGAAGATTTTGAGCTTTAATTTGTCTTCACTGGTATATTCTTTCCTTTTCTCTTTAAGTGCAATTGTCAGTCACAAAGTCTCTGTTTCTTTTCTGTAGTTTAATTAGATTTGTTGGTTATTAGTTCAATATTAGTTTGTATTTTCTTCTAAAGTGTTTATTCAAAAATGAAAAAAATAGAGAAAGAAATAATTGCGTAGTTTTGTTCGTTTCATTGGTTTGGAAAATTTGGTCTAGCTCTAATTTGGGGCCCATAAGCGCTGGAATTGGGTTGCAAGTAGCATCCGGTTCAATTCTGAGATTCAATTTGGGGGGTCTGTGACCCAATTAGCTTGACCAGTTGGCCCGGGTGGGTTTAGGGCAAATAGCTAAGGCTTTAAAGGGTAATTTATGAATGTTAGGATGGAGAATCTTTTCATAATAGACTCAGAAGTTTCTAGCAGGGGTTTCTAACCAATTTTAGACTTTAGGTAGTTATAACTTGGGCACCAAGTCACAAAATGAGGCACTAAAATGAAAAATCAAACCTTAAGGGCTGCCATAATTGCTTGCCTATAAAGGCACTCTTTCTTGCCTTAGAGGGCAGAGATTTAAGAGGTGAAAATCCAAAAAAGTACAAAAGCTGCATAAATTTTACTGTTTCATAGATTTGGAAGAGAAAAAAAAAACTGAAAAACTGAGGCAGCAAGGAAATACTGGAGGGATTTTAGATAATTAAAAGGATACAAAGAAGATCATAGGGTCAGTGTTACTTTGAAATTTTCTGCAATTTTTTGGAAGTGTTAGAATTTAAAATGCTCTCTGATTGATCTTGGGTTGGATCTGGTGTAAATGAAGCTGGTTGTGTCATTGATGAGCTGTTGAAGTGTCTTTTTCTGCTACTGACTTTCTCCTTTGTCCTTTGCTCTAATTGTACCTGGTATCCTCTTGAACCATGGCATAAATGAAGCCAGATTAGGACTTTTATAAAGATATGTGATCAATTGGATTCGAATGAAAGTATCAATCTTAGCTTGTGATTACATGTTGTTATCTGGTTTTAGTTTAGCTTTTTTGTGTACATTTTGTCCTAAGGATTGGTCTGACTTTGATAGAATATAAAGCTGTTTAGACATTATATGGTGTATTAACCAAGGACTATGGATTTTTTTGGTCTAATTAGTTAAAACTAATCTATTTTAGATTATGGTTCATCATGGCACTGATTTGAATGTGTAACAATTCGGACCATTTGTTCTAACAAATTGGTGCAGGCTCTAGTCCCACTGTTTGTATCCAAGTTTGCTCCCATATGATTAGGAATTTGTTGTAGCATGTATATATATTTACTATACAGTTCTGCAGTTGTTCTCTTATTGTACTCTTGCATTTTGAAGGGAATCCCCGATGAGTCTAAAACTTATTTTAACTTTGGAAATCTTCAAATGCAAATTAGCTCATCATACGTAGTCTTTATTTTTGTTTGAAAGAGTAGAATCAGTCAAGTCCTATTAAACAGGCCAATATGAATCACATGTCTATGAATTTTCAATTGTTAAATTTTGACCTTAGATGCCGGTTAATTTGTGCGACTGGAAGTTATGCTTCGCCGTAGAATACATGCACCAATTTTAAAATATATTTTATATTGAGTTTAAGGGTGATTAGTGTTTGTCCAATTCCAGATTTCTTGAGTGATAACTGGTTTAATATATACCTGCTGAATCATGTATTGGTTTATCATTGTTGGCCCAGATGCAAATGCATTCTCCTCCGCAATCAGGCTGCCAAGCTGGGCTTCACTTGGAGCCCAGTTATTTCACATATCAAGCCAGTTGTAATGGGTAGTCCAAAAGTAGCTTCAATTAGCTAATCCATTCCATAATCTAATAGGAGTAGGTTGTTACTAGTTCGATGTTTATTAAATTATTAGCCTGAGTTAGCATAACATAGGTAGGAACTCCCATCCGTTTTTGGTTAATTAGCCATGCCCTTCACATTAGAATTGGGGTGCGCCATGCCAAACAAAAATGACAGTTGCATGGCCCTCGTTTTAATTATTATTGTATTGATCCTTAGAAT
Source organism: Nicotiana glauca (assembly GCA_026770625.1). Lineage (NCBI taxonomy): Eukaryota > Viridiplantae > Streptophyta > Magnoliopsida > Solanales > Solanaceae > Nicotiana > Nicotiana glauca. The sequence continues at coordinate 124,014 of MU771595.1, read as the reverse complement.
TCGAGACATGCCATTTAGCAAACTTCCATGGCCCTCGCAAAGTCAACAATATGTAGTTGCTTTTAGGCACGTATTTGAATATTCTACTTTCTTAAACTCGGGTGCACATTTATGTGACCCAAATCCAAATCTCAACGATGTTAAAATATGTCAAAAACCACGGGTGCATTTATGTGATGTGGTTCGAGACGTGTTTTAATAACGTTGCAATTTTCTCTTAAAAATGAATAAAAACGGTTAAAACTAAAATTTTCACATAGGTTCATAATTGTTTAAAATCAGATAATTAAGCCTAATATAACAGTTCAGCGACCGTGCTAGAACCACGGATCCTGGGAATGCCTAACATTTTCTCCCGGGTTAACAGAATTCCTTACCCGGATTTCTGGTTCGCAGACTGTTAAACAGAGTCATTATTTTTCTCGATTCGGGATTTTAAACCGGTGACATGGGACACCATAAATCTCCCAAGTGGAGACTCTGAATATTTAAATAACAATCCCATTTCGATTGTCGCTTCAAGGTGGAAATAACTCCTTTATTATATACCCTTTTCGGGGGTGGAAAAAGGAGGTGTGACAGCTCTGCTGACTCTGCTGGGGACAAGAACCCAGAACTTCGGTTCAGGGTTCGAGAATTCGAGATTGGAATAATTGTTTTATTTGGCTTTGTTTATTATCTGGTTTTTATTACATGTTGGGCTTAAATATGCTAAATGTTGCTTTTTACCGCTTTGATATTATTTGAACAGTATATATAAACTACTACGAAACCCTTCTCTTCTCCCTCCCGAGGAGTGCATGCTGGTCGTGTCTTCTTTCTGTTAGTGTCATATTCCAAATAGGATGACGCTCGGACAAGTTACAAAACCAAAGGATCTTTTGTTTACCGGTACGCTGCCCCCCCGGCTCGAGTTGTCCGCTCGGGTAGACCAGGTCTAGAACAAATAAACCTAGGTTTTAAACCTAGAATAACTCAACCTCATGTCAGATACCTAGTAGGAGCGCTAATCTGAATCATGTGCATTTTGACTTAGGGGACTCAACACATGGGTTGGGTCCATCTAGGACAGGTGTACCCAGAATAACAGACCATCCTGATGCATCCTACTTGTGCATTTATCTTTTTTGGATTTGTATGCTGACCGGCTTCTAAATAAAAGGGAAGATTTTGGGAAAGAAAATAGCAGTGTAAGGGTTGAGAGAGGTAATCACCTATTTTGTAAGAAAACCCAATATCCAAAATGGTACTGAAACTCTGCCGGATTTTTGAGAAAACTGGAAAAAAGAGAGGAAGATTTTGTTTTCAAAATATTTGATTTTGTTTTATTTTCCCAAACTACGCCAATTTGATTCCCATAGGGCGTGGGATACGTAGGCAACCCCCATCGGGTCCAACTTCCAATTTTTGCAAAAGTAGCCCAAAACAGAACAAAATTTTATTTTATGAGTAAGGTGATTCCATTCTTGTCATAAATAGCTGAATGTCCCTAAAAAAGGCGCTGGAAGGCTGTTTTTGCAAGAATAGCCACCTGCGGTAATTTTTATTTTCCTTTTCATTTTTGGCCAGTTAGCATACACAACCTTAAAATCTTCCTCTCTGAACTGGTGAAAGGCCGTATTTGAAAAATTGGGTTTTAGTCTAAAATAAACTTTTTGAAAAAATGGTAATATTTTTCTTGGGTCAAAATGAGTCATATTTTTTCCTTTAATTAAAATCACTTGAATAAATTGCGCATAATGAGCATAGGTCAATGTTTATCAGTAACAATCATGAACAAGATCCCTTTGGAGTTGCATATGTGATGGGAGGATCTAGGTGAATTGGAGCAAGATAAGGTCAAGCTACATTTGGGAGGTCTCACCGGTTTACTGAAGATAAGTCCTAGGGTAGACATCATCAAGGCATTGATTACGTTTTGGGACCCAGCTCACAACGTCACGCACCTTGGAAGATATAGCAGGATATATGGGAGGTACTGAAGGTCTAAGGCATAAGTATTTGATCGCTCCAAGGGCTGTTAACTCTCACAAATTCATGGATTTGCTAAAAATAAGCAAGGGGGTTCCATTTTTTGAGCTAGAGGATGGTTTTTCCACTCTAAATTTTATATACCAGAGGTATGGGCATGTTGGAGGATTCAACAATCCGAAAAGTGGGGTTTGTAGCAAAGGGAACCGAGTAAAATGAGATGAGCATAAATGTTTTGCTTTCATGGTGGATTTCTTAGGACTTGTGGTGTTTCCTTGGAATTATGGAAATATTAATTTGCGGGTGGCTGGAGTTGTTAAGGTCTTGATTACTAATGCCAAAAACACCCTTGCCCCTATGATACTATCTGAGATATACCGAGCTCTCACAGCTTGTAGAGCCGGTGTAGATTTCTTCGAGGGATGCAATTTGCTATTACAGATGTGGATGATTGAGCACCTGTGTCACCGTCCTTAGTATATGAGTTATGGGTCCGCTGAGAAAAGTTGCATCGAAGAGTTTGACATAAGGATTTCAGAGTTCAAGTCGCCAGAAGGGTTTGGAGATTGGGCATCCCGCCTTCGCTCCGTCACTGCGCGACAAATAGAGTGGACATTAAGTTGGCTTCCTGTTGAAGAAATTGTGTATATACCTGTTACTGGTCCTTATTTCCTTTTAATGGGTCTTTGAGGCATTCAGCTGTACGCTCCATACCGTGTGATGAGACAATTGGGAAGGTGTCAGGTAGTGCATCCAGATGAAGATCTTAGCAGTCATGCAGTCGAGGTTAGCTCCAACGACCAATTTCATGAAGAAGCAGTTCGTTCTATTTGGAACGAGTGCCATAATTTGTTAGCGAACACTCGAGCACATGACCTATCTAGAGGCGAGGTCTCACCCGCCTATCATGCTTGGTATAGAAAGAAGAACACTGCAAGAGTTAAACCAGAAAGACCATCCAAAAAACCTCACATCCAAGAATTCATAGAGGCATCGCAAGAACAATGGGCTTGGTTGGCTAAGGAGAAAGATTACAGGGCCAAGATAGGAGAGCTAGAAAAGCAGGTCTGGGATCTTCAATTTGAAAACAGTCTGCAAGCCGCAGCCGATGAGGGAGAAAAAAAGAAACTAGCCAAAGAAAATGAAGCCTTACGAGCCCAAATTCGTGAAATGAAAATAGCAGCCGAAAATCCCGCTAGGAGTGTGAAGGATGAGAAGCTCATAAAGAACCTTAGGCAGAAAGTGGATGATTATGGTTTTGATTTGAACAAAGCGAAGAATGAATTGGCCAAGGCTCGAACACAATTGGCTAAAAATGCGAAGGAAAGGGAAAGCCTGGTTAGACAGTTAATAGAGCAATACGACAATGAGGTTGCAGGGCTAAAGAGAAAGGTCATCACTGTCAAAAATAAAATGATCAAACAAGCCAAGGATTTTAAAGTTGAAAGAGAACAATGCTATGAACTTATGGCTCAGATGGAGGATGAAGTACAATAACTGCAAAATCAACATTTTCATGACACTTAGGTACTAGAGGCCCGTAATCAGAAGGTCGGGCGTCTACTTCAGGAGAAGGGTAGGATCAGAGAGAGGATCAGGGCCATCGCCGATTATATTATTTTGAAGTGCCAAGCATGTGAGGACATGATCCGTACCACTTTTTTTGCAGCAGTGATGACATTCGTCCGACAAATCGTGAGCGATTTAGAGAGGCTCCAAGGGGATCTTGCACATAGGCCCACGACAAGGCGAATGATGCCCCACGGGCACCAGGAGATTTTGAGGCATTAATGTATTCGTGATTATTGAGTCTGTACTTTTCTGCTTTTGAAGTCTATCAGTTAAAATACAGTCTGTAGTTCTTTGAGTCAATAGTTTCATCTTTCCAGAGTTTGTTAGTTGCTTTTAAGTCTTGAGTTTTTGCATCATTGTAATCGAAGTATTTGCTTTTATGAAAAATTGAAAAAATATTTTTTGCTTTTCATTTATATCCCCAAGAACTACGCTTGGTCTGATTCATGCGGGGTCATGATACATAGGCAATCTCTACAGGATTCGACAGTAACCAAATAAGAAAAAGAGAAAAGAAAAAAAGGGGAAAAAAAAGAGAGAAAAAGAAAATAAAAAGAGAGAAAAGTAAGAAAGGAATAATGGAAAAACAAGAGGGAGGAGTGAGAGTACAAAAACAAAGAAAAGGCATAAGAAAAGGAAAAGAAGGAAAAGAAAAGAAAAAAAAGAAACAAAAGTTGCAAATAGAAATAAGGAAAGCCGGGATGACGCATGAAACAGATCAAAGGCATAATAGAAATGGTTAACTGTTTAGGTGCATCCATGCCCCAAATGTGCGGTTACCAATCTGTTAAAGCTGCTAACGAAGTTGTTGTTGATGTTGAGTTCAGATAGGTGGTTAGTTGATTGGCATTCTGGCAACTCAGTCCTACAACACCCGGTCTAAGGACAAGTTGATTATGGCTAACCAAGAATTAGAGGCAAGCATTGTCGACCCGTTAAGAGAGGTGGAGGAATCAGATGTTAATGCAATGAAAAAGGAGATGCATAAGCTGAAGCAGCAAATGGCTGAAATGTACCAAGCCTGGTCAAAGGGACATCCACCACCGGTTTATCCCGCTAACCGTGCTTTTATCCCACCGTTGACTCAACCTTAGGATCCTCCTACTGTGAACTCATCTCCAGCCTTTCCTACTTACCAACAATGCTATGGAACCACCTCCCAAACACCACCACCTCCACCACCCAAACGAATCCCATACCCTCATCCACCAATCACTCATGTGTTTGTGGTACTTCCACCTGCTACATTACACCGATCCTCTAGTGAACCTCTGTTTCAAACTCACGACACCCACTATTACCCACCAGAACCTAACTTCAAAGCACTAGAACCATGTTCTTACACTCCTCACTTTGATCTCTCGGCAGAAACTAAGAAGCCTTCCAAGAATTCTGAGTAGGAGGAGATGATTTTGAAAGTCAAGAGCTTGGAGCAATCTTTCAGGAATATGCAGGGGCTAGGTGGTCAAGTAAGTGTGGCGTATAAAGACCTATGTCTGTTCCCAGATGTTCAGCTACCAGCGGGATTCACGTTGCCCAAGTTTGATTTATATGACGGGCAGAGTGATCCAGTGGCACTTCTAAGAGGTTTTTATAGCAAGATGAGAGGAGCCGGTGGGAGAGACAAATTATTAAGGGCATATTTCAGTCAAAGTTTAAGTGGCTCGACTTTGGAATAGTACATCCGACAAGATCATGGTCGGTGGTATACTTGGGACAATCTAGCCTAAGCATTTGCATGCCATTTTCAGTATAATCTTGAAAGTGTCCCAGACCGTCTGTCATTGATGAAAATTGAGAAAAAGCCCGGGGAAAGCTTCAGAGAATATAGCTTCCCTTGGAGAGAGAAAGCAGCGAGGGTTGACCCTCCAATGAAAGAGAGTGAAATGGTTGATTACTTCTTGCATGCTTTGGAGCCCACTTATTTTGGTCACTTGGTGTCAGCTGTGGGGAAATCTTTTAACGAAGTGGTAAAAATGGGAAGCATGTAGAGGAAGGACTTAAATCCAACAAAATCATGAGATATTCAGCAATTAAGACAACCACCCAGGCTATTCAAAACGGCACTGGGGATGTATTGGGAAAGAAGAAGAAAGAGGATGTTGCAGTAATTGAGTCAAGAGCTTGGTCCAGAGGCCCGTCACCATACTATAACCAGCCTCGACCCCACCCCCAAACTTACCTCCACACTCCATATAGCCTACCAAAACACTATTACCCACCTCCAGCACCCAACCTCCTGCCCACGGACAATGGCGCTCACCAACCCCACAAAATTCTTACCTAACTCTCCAAAGCACTTACCTACCTCCAAGACCATAAAGAAATCCCCCTAGAGCAGCTTTCCGACCGAACCAAACCTTCAAGCATGAGAGGACACAGAAGCAAAAAAATTTCACTCCATTCGGAGAGTCATATACCAGTCTAATCTACAGGCTAAGATAGTTGGGAATGTTGAATCCGATTGAGCCTAAGTTGCCGAATCCCTTTGCAAGAAATCTTGACCATTTGTTGAGTTGTGAATATGTTCAGGGGCTCCAGGGCATGACACAGAGAAATTCTAGAAATTGAAAATAGCTATTCAAGAGCTCATTGATACCCGTCGAATTAAGGTGCAAGCCCCAAAGATGCCTAATATCAACCAGAATCCGTTGAAAATACATCACGAGACCAATATGATTAAGATAGTGTGAAAAGGAGGAGAGCATAAGAAGCCCTCTCAGACTGTAATGATGATCAGTTCTAGTGAAGTCAGGCCAAGTGAGAAGTCAACTAGTGGGAAGTCATTGATCAAGTTGAAAGAGACAGGTAGTAAACCGGTTGTGGTGGTTCAGAAGGAGTCTTCGAGCATTGTTTTAGTGAAACAAGAACAAGCAAAAGTAGTGGTGCCAGGGGCAGCCAACAAGCCCGTTGTAATCATGGAAGGTGCTCGCACAGAGCCTATTACTATCAATCCAGTGAATCAGTTACCAGTAATAAGTAGTAAGGCCGTCCCATTGGAATTACGACCGAATGAAACTGATGTATAAAGGGAAAGAAGTTTGTAAAACCCATGGTCCGACTCGCTCAGGGATATGCTTTGCCCCCGAGGAGTTGAGAAAAGCCAAAACCGCCAAAGATAACCTAGTGTTAGTGAAGAAAGCTGTGACTGAAGGAGAGGCAGAAGAATTCTTGAGGAAGATGAAGGTGCAAGACTATTCCATAGTAGAACAGTTGAGAAAGACCCCTGCGCAAATCTCATTGCTCTAATTATTAATCCATTTGGACGAGCATCGTCGGGCGTTGATGAAAATTTTAAATGAGGCCCACGTTCTTGATAAGATCTCTGTAAACCACCTAGAAAATATAGCAAACAAGATTTTTGAGGTAAACAGAGTCACGTTTTCTAATGATGAATTGCCCGTGGAGGGTACTGAGCATAATAGAGCCCTTTATCTTACGGTAAAATGTGAAGATTCCGTGGTTACTCGGGTGCTAATTGATAATGGGTCCAGTGCAAGCATTTGCTCTCTCTCCACTCTGGAAAAATTATAAGTGGACAATGAGACAATTCACAAGAATAGTATTTAGGTGCGGGGATTCGATGGTAGAGGGAAAGATTCAGTTGGGGACATAGTGCTTGAGCTGACGATTGGGCCAGTCAAATTTACTATGGAATTCCAAGTGCTCGATGTGGCGGTTTCCTATAATCTTTTGTTAGGCCGACCCTGGATTCATGCAGCCAAGGCAGTGCCGTCTACCCTGCACCAGATGGTCAAATTTGAATGGGATAGAAAGGAAATTGTGGTGCACGGAGAGGATAGTTTGTGTACCCTAGGTGATGCCATTGTACCTTTCATCGAAGCTGAAGACGACAAGGGTCTGTGGGTCTATCAGGTCTTCAACATTGTATCAGGTAACAAAATCCTAGAAGGGGAGTGTGTTCCCATTCCGAAAGTAGCAGCCGCATCAGTCATGGTGGCTTCGAAAATGTTGAAGAATGGATTTTTGCCTGGAAAGGGTTTGGTGCTTCTCTACAAGGCATCGTACAACCAGTGTCTCTTCCCAGAAACTTGGATACTTTTGGTTTAGGGTTCAAGCCCACAGCTGAAGATATAAGGCAAGCTAGAAAGTTGAAAAAGAAAGCACGAGTTCTTCCAAAACATGTCCCCCGCCTCTCCTGATCCTTTGTCAGGCCTGGTACTAAGAAGCGCCCAGCAACAACAATGCCCAATTCCGCGGTTGGTCCCGATAAGGAGTTGCTTGAAAGGTTTGAAAAATTGTTCGATGAGGTGAATATGGTAGAAGCTGGAGAGGGATCAAGCAAGGCAGATGCCAGTTCATGGGGCCCAGTTCAAAGATCAATAATTAGGAATCTACTCCTTTTCCTACTCGGAGGGAGTCTTGGTAGTTGGCTTTGAATTTATTTCAGTTTAATATGGATTATTTCTAGTGTTGTAATTTAGATGCTATGTTCTGTCCATTTGGATGAGTTAAACCTTGTTATCTTAATATTTCAATGAAATGCAATTTCCATTCTTTTCCATTCCTGATAGTTTTTTTTTGTTTTTCTTTCCCTTCTTGTACATTTCTTTTTATGATGGTTTCAGTGACATAACATGCATGAGGACTGTCCGGCCCAGCCTTAAATGCCAATCTAATTCCGAATAAAAGAAATTGAGTGAGATGACGAAGTAGAATATGACGATGAGGAAGCCTTTGAAGAAGTCAATAAAGAATTAAGCCATTTTGAAGAAAAACCCAAACCTAACCCGAGCGATACAGAAGTAATCAACTTAGGGGATCAAGATAATGTCCGGGAAACTAAAATAAGTATCCATCTTGAACCATAGCTCCGAGAGGAGATAATTAAAGCACTGTTTGAGTACACATATGTTTTTGCATAGTCATATGATGACATGCCTGGTCTAAGCACTGACTTGGTGGTTCACAAATTACCCACTGTCCCGGCATTCCCTCCTGTCAAGCAGAAGCTGAGGAAATTCAAAACAGATATGAGTGTGAAAATCAAAGAAGAGGTCACCAAGCAGTTTGATGCAAAGGTCATCCAGGTCACACGGTATCCCACCTGATTAGCCAATGTTGTCCCTGTACCAAAGAAGGATGGAAAGACTAGGGTGTGTGTTGATTACCGTGATCTCAACAAGGCAAGTCCAAAGGATAACTTCCCACTGCCAAACATCCACATATTGATTGATAATTGTGCAAACCATGAGATTGGTTCTTTTGTGGATTGTTATGTGGGCTATCACCATGCCTTAATGGATGAGGAAGATGCAGAAAAGACGACATTCATCACGCCCTAGGGAACATATTGCTACAGGGTCATGCCATTTGGTTTGAAAAAAGTTGGGGCAACCAACATGAGAGAAATGACAACCATATTCCATGACATGATACACAGGGAAATTGAGGTGTATGTGAATGATGTAATTATAAAGTCCAGGAAGCAGTCTGACCATGTCAAAGATCTGAGGAAGTTCTTCCAAAGGCTCCGCAGGTACAATCTTAAGCTAAATCCTGCAAAGTGTGCTTTCGATGTTCCATCTAGAAAGTTGTTGGGATTCATAGTTAGCCGTCGAGGTATTGAATTGGACTTATCAAAAATCAAAGCTATACAAGAACTGCCACCTCCGAGGAACAAGACTGAGGTGATGGGTCTGTTGGGAATGTTGAATTACATCAGCAGGTTTATCGCTCAGCTTACTACAACTTGTGAGTCTATCTTCAAGCTGTTAAAGAAGGATGCTGCGGTTAGGTGGATAGGCGAGTGTCAAGAAGTGTTTGATAAGATAAAGGGGTATTTGTCAAACCCACAGGTATTTGTCAAACCCACGGGTATTGGTCCCGCCAGATTGATAAGAACCTTTGATTCTGCACTTGACGATTTTGGACAATTCCTTTGGTTGTGTGCTGGGTCAGCACGATATCATTGGCAGGAAAGAGCAGGCAATATATTATCTCAGCAAGCAGTTCATGTCTTACGAGGTTAAGTACACTCAACTTGAGAGGACGTGTTGTGCCTTAACTTGGGTAGCATAGAAATTGAAACATTACCTTTCATCTTACACCACCTACCTCATCTCTCGGTTGGATCCGTTGAAGTATATCTTTCAAAAGACTATGCCCATAGGGAGGCTCACAAAGTGGCAGATCATGCTCACAGAATTTGACATTTTTTATGTGACTCGAACTTTAATGAAAACACAAACGTTGGCTGACCATTTGGCTGAGAATCCAGTAGATGGAGAATATGAACCTTTGAAGACATACTTCCCTAATGAAAAGGTAATGCATGTTGATGAGTTGGAACAAGTTGAGAAGCTAGGATGGAAGCTTTTCTTTGATGGGGCTACCAATATGAAAGGTGTTGGGATAGGAGCGGTACTAATTTCTGAGACTGGGCAACACTACCCTGTTACGGCTCACCTTCATTTCTATTGTACTAACAACATGGCCGAGTATGGGGCATGTATCTTGGGTTTGAGGTTGGCTATAGACATGGGTGTCCAGGAAGTCTTGGTCATGGGTGACTCGGACCTTCTAGTGCACCAGATTTAAGGGGAATGGGACACACAAGATTAAAACTTACACCATACCGACAGTGCTTGTACGATCTTTGCCAAAAGTTTCAATCAATAGAATTCAGGCATATTCACATGATTCATAATGAAGTTGCCGATGCTTTGGCTACTTTGGCATCAATGTTGCATCATCCAGATAAAGCCCATGTGGACCCTTTGTAGATTCAGGTCCGCGAGCAGCATGCCTACTGTAACATGGTAGAAGAAGAACTTGATGGTGAGCCGTGGTTCCATGATATCAAAGAATACCTTAGAATGGGAGTGTATCCAGTACAGGCCGCAAGGGATCAAAAGAGAGCGATTCGACATTTGGCAAGTGGATTTTTCTTCAATGTAAGGGTATTGTACAAAAGAACTCCAGATCTTGGGTTGTTGAGGTGCATAGATGCTAAACAGGCCATAACTATCATGACCGAGGTACATTCGGGAGTTTGTGGACAACATATGAGTGCGTACGTATGGCAAAGAAGATTCTCCAACCAGGTTATTATTGGCTTACTATGGAGCGAGATTGTATTAGTTTTGTGCATAGATGTCATCATGTCAAGTGCATGGAGATTTGATTCACTCCCCACCATTGGAATTACACATAATGTCTGTACCATGGCCTTTTCTTGCGTGGGGCATGGATGCCATTGGGCCAATTGAGCCAGCAGCATCAAATGAGCACAGGTTCATTCTGGTAGCCATTGACTATTTCACCAAGTGGGTTGAGGCTAAAACGTTCAAGTATGTGACCAAGAAAGCGGTGGTTGATTTTGTACACTCAAATATCATTTCTCGGTTCGGGATACTGAAGGTGATCATTACTGACAATGAGGCTAATCTCAATAGTCATTTGATGAAAGAGGTATATTAGTAATTCAATATTACACATTGCAATTCCACACCTTATCGACCCAAGGCAAATGGATAAGTTGAGGCAGCCAACAAGAATATAAAGAAGATACTGCGAAAAATGGTGGAAGGTTCTAGACAGTGGCATGAAAATCTGCCTTTTGCATTGCTAGGTTATCGTACTACTGTTCGTACTTCAGTAGGGGTGACTCCTTATTTGTTGGTGTACGGCACCGAGGTAGTGATACCTGTAGAGGCAGAAATTCCATCCCTTCGGATTGTCGCAGAAGCTGAAATTGATGATGATGAATGGGTCAAATCTCGCTTGGAGCAATTGAGTTTGATCGATGAGAAAATATTGGCAACAGTATGTCATAGTCAGTTGTATCAACAAAGAATGGCGAGAGCATATAATAACAAGGTGTGCCCGTGAAAGTTCGAAGTGGGACAACAAGTGTTGAGACGTATTCTTCCACATCAGGCTGAGGCCAAAGGCAAGCTCGCCCCAAATTGGCAGGGGCCGTTCATCATGACAAGAGTGTTGTCCAATGGTGCTTTGTAATTGACAGACATAGAAGGCAAGTGTGTCAAAATGTCCATCAATTCCAATGCGGTCAAGAGATATTATGTATGATTTCCTTTGTTTTAATTGCATTTGTTTGTACTTGGCATGTTTTCGAGATTGGAATGATGAAGACATTTTGTTGTTCTATCTAAACACTTTATCCTTTGTTACCCCCTTTGAGAATTATTTATTTTCTTTCATACCCCTCTTTTGGAATCAGTAGCAAAGCTGAGAAACACAAGTGTAAAGGATAAATAAAAGAAAAGAGAGAGAAGAAAAATGAAAATGAACAAAGAACAAAAAAAGAGAAGAAAAGAAAAGAGTAGAAAAGAAAAAGAAAAAAAGAAAAAGGAAAAGAAAAAAAAGAAAAAAATGGAAGAAAAAGAAAGAAAAGTCACAACAACAAAGTAATCTTTACGACATGAACTACGTTCGACCTGATTCCTTTTAAGGATACGTAGGCAGACTCACGGTTCGATCCCATCAAAATAAAAATTCGGAAGTCCCCAAGCAAGAAACCGGGGCAGAAGTTGTGGTTGTTGTAAGAAATGTGATTCTGAAAGTTGTAATTTTGAACCTATTTGCATCGTTTTGAGCCTTTAATACCCTTTTCTTTCTAACCCTATCCAAAAGCCCACATTACGGTCCAAAGAAAGACCTCCTTATCAGTCTTCAAGAAATGCTAAAGTCGAGCGGATAGAGGTGATTCATCGCATGGGCAACACTCTGGTCCAAGCAGGAAAATAATAAAAATGAGAGAGTCTTATTGCTGAAAACTCTCACGGGCACCGTAAGGCGATATGAGCTGAGAGAAATGAAAATGAGAGAGTCTTATCGGTGAAAACCCTCACGGTCACCTTAAGGAGAAAGTGAGTTGAGAGATGAACACATAAGAGAAAGTCTGTTGGTGAAAACTTTTCAGGGCACCCAAGGATGAACAAGGTTAGGGCTTGGGTGAAGGAATCAGGTTATGGAATTCTGGGGCAACAAAGTACATCAACTGAAAGTTGATTGGTTGGACAGATTGGGCTGGTTAATCCGAAATGCATGTCATGATCATGTGTGCCAGCTATTCCACTCTGATAAGTCTCTTTTCCTTTTCCTTTTTAGCTAGTCGTTTGTTTTTGGATTTTCTTTATCCTTAACTCTCAAGGTCATTGCATTTCATTTCCTTTTGGGGTTTGGTTTCGCTAAGATGTTTCAGTGTCAGTCTTGTTCAAAGCAAGTAAGAAAGGATTTCAAAGCTCACTACCAGCTTCCAAAAGTATAAAGCACAGTCTGGCTAGAACTAGCCAAAGATAGCACAATGTAAAGAAGAATATAAGGAGTCACCGGAAATATTATCAGGGAATGATCTGGTAATGTCATGGAAGATGCAAAGGTTCAGATAAAGGGGTCGGAGATGTAAAATGATAAGTTTGGGTATAGAACACTCGGTTTATTAAAGGTCATGGGGTTTGGAATGTCAGTCAGAAATTCCAGCGGTTCAGGGCCATGTTCGGGGAAGCAGGTCAAAGCAAAACACAGCAGTGGAGACATCTTCAGCAAGAATGCCGTCAGCTAACCATCACTTTAAACTGGCAAGATTTTTCTTTGATTGAAACAGGGTTAGGAAATTTCGTTTGTTTCGGAGAAATTCTTCGTAAGGAAAGGTAGCACCAAACAGGTATGACTGTATACTCTCAGGACCCTCCTGGAAAATGGGACTTAGTTTAAATTTCAAAATAATCATGAGTAGCGTAAATGTAGCGCAAATGTATCCCAAAGGAATATAAGTTGGCTTAAAAGTTGGAATATTAAGGTAGAATACAATTAGGAGTTTTCAGGACCCTCCTGAATAATGGGACCAAGTTTTAAGATTTCCATTGGATAACGAGATTTAGCGTAAATTCTGTTGTAGGGTAGTATGATTAACTCGTAAAAGTGCCAGTCTTTAGGATAAGCCTTGATTTGATCTTCAGACTTTCTTGGATAATAAGATTAGTTTAAGACCTTTTAGATAACAAACGTAGTGGGAGTAATACTTATAGAGGATAACATAGGTTTGTAATTGTTGTTCAATTAGGAGTTGTCAGGACCTCCGTGATAATAGGACTTAGCTTTCAAATTCCTAATATTAGTTGGCCGAATGATTCAGTTTAACACTCACCTATGTGCACGGCTACCCAACTGGGGAGGAAAATTTTCTTTGTTTTGTCTATTTTGTTGAAGTCAGGAGCCTGCATGGAGAACAAGGGAATACATTCAAATCAACAGTCAGGAGCCCGCCTGGAGAACAAGGGAATACATTTCAAATCAGCAATCAGGAGCTCGCCTGGAGAACAAGGGAATACATTCAAGTTTTAGCAGTCAGGAGCCCGCCTGGAGAATAAGGGAATACATTTCAAGTCAGCAATACATTTCAAATGCAGCAGTCAGGAGCCCGCCTGGAGAACAAGGGAGTACAATTCAAGTCTTATCTTTCAAATTTTTACTGATATTTGGTAACATGATGTAGTTTACAATCACATATGTGCCTAGCCACCAAATTGGGGCAGAAAATTTTCTTCGTTTTGTCATTTTTGTTGAAGTCAGGAGTCCGCCTGGAGAACAAGGGAATACATTTCAAACCAGCAGTCAGGAGTCCGCCTGGAGAACAAGGGAATACATTCCAAATCAGCAGTCAGGAGCCCGCCTGAAGAACAAGGGAATACATTTCAAATCAGCAGTCAGGAGCCCGCCTGGAGAACAAGGGAATACATTTCAAATCAGCAGTCAGGAGCCCGCGTGGAGAACAAGGGAATACATTTCAAGTCAGCAGTGAGGAGCCCGCCTAGAAAACGAGGGAATACATTTCAAATCAGTAGTCAGGAGCCCGCCTGGAGAACGAGGGAATACATTTCAAGTCAGCAGTCAGAAGCCCCCTGGAGAACAAGGGAATATATTTGAAGTCAGCAGTTAGGAGCCCGCATGGAGAACAAGGGAATACATTTCAAATGCAGCAGTCAGGAGCCCGCCTAGAGAATAAGGGAGTACAATTCAAGTCTCATCTTTCAAAGTTTTACTGATATTTGGCAACATGATTTAGTTTACAACCACATGTGCACCCAACCACCAAATTGGGGTAGAAGATTTTCTT
>MU771595.1:83522-106500 GCA_026770625.1 Nicotiana glauca | reverse complement strand
CTTTGTTTTACGATGTTTTAAGTGAAATTCCTTTCAACACTATTTCTGTCAAAACTCTTTTAAACTACCTCTTCATGCACTTCACACTTCTATTAAAGAATAGTTTCTACCCCCTTCTTGTGAGCATTGCTTTGGGTACATCTGAGTACTCACTGAACTTTGACACACAAGGAAATCCACACTGCACCTATCCTGCATTCTTTTTAGTGTTTAGGTACTGGTATTGGCCAGGGACCCAATGGGGCTTAGGGAGCTTTGTCGCACCTAGACCATGGCAAAGGCTGTGAAACTCGAAGGGAGTGAGGTTGGAAGACTGGGCCTGATTGAAGGCTCCCTATAGAATAACTTCTTATTTTTTGTTCTTTATTACTGTAATTCAGATACTATTGGTTTGTAATAATTTGTAAATCAACGATTGGGGCTGAGTAGTGAATATGAGGGGAGGGGAATGCATGTTTATTTTAAGTAAATGGTAGAAAACTTGTTTATAGGTTTTTATTTACCTATTTGCACAATAGATAACCTGCTTAGGGCATGCATTTTCATGTGTTAGAAATCATGTTTTAGGTCATGCACTCTAAGTACGTTATTGTACTCACTTCGTAATTTAATTAATTAATAACAAACCAAATCAACTATCATTACTGCATTGGCATGTTAGAAATCATGTTTTAGGTAGTCCTATGTGCATTAGATATCCTGTCCTTAGGACTTCTTATTCGTTCGAATTACAGTGGTAATTAACATGTTAGTCTAATAACTTTGCTAAAATATGGCTAAGTGGTTTGTAACGTTTCTGCAAATACCTTATCATGTATACCTTTAAAAATCAGAATCAAAATATGCGTGTTAATTCCTTAAAATAATCAGACAATGTATACAATGCCTAGGCAAACTTTAGGCCCAATAAGTATTGATTAATTGTGTTTTACTAGTTTAAGACCAACCAACTTCTTTTAGTTTCAACTCTACCATTCCCATTCTTGCTTTGATTCTCTGAAGTTCACTCTATTTTCTTAAAAAATCTGCTCCATCTGGAAACGATTTTTGAAATGGCTCACCTATTTACTCTTACTGAGTTTCTGATTTTTAGGTTCTCGAATCACTGGGTTACCAACCTTTGCCCAAAATCATGCTATTTTACTTGTCCTGTACCTCATTGAATTATTGTTGTTACCTCATTGAATTACTGTTGCTACTTCATTTTTTTTACCATGCTTTAACTACTGTTACCTATTCCTTTTGTAAAATCTCCTATCTTTGAGACCTTTAATGTGTTTAAGATGTGCTAATTATGCGTTCATTTGAGGAGGGATCTGTGAGCCTTCATTTGATTTTGTATGTTCCCTTATGTGCAGTCCTATTTGTTATGTATATCGCTTAACATTTTCGCCTTTAAACTTAAGGGTTTGGCCTAGCTCCTACCACATAGTAATAGTGGTCCTAAATACCCTCCAGGACTTATAGGACATGACGGGTAATAGCATGCGATAAGTATTCGTGACCAACACACGCGTTTACTAACCTTTACGGGGTGGGAAAGGTAGAATATGGAGATGATGACCAATGCACTAATATCTCATGTAGTCCCTTTTCTAAGGAGCAGTTACTGAGTATTGCATTAATGATCCATATTAATCATAAACCTAGGACCCCTTTCCCTTTGTTTGTTTTCATCTCCTCTTGTAAAACTATTCAAATCTTTTCAGAAATCTCTACCTTCCCTACTTGTCTTCAAAGTTATTTTTAGTTTATTTGCAATATTGTATATTTGAATCTTTGATTGTTTATTTTATTACATTAAGTCATAATATAATATGGCCGGGAACCACACTAGTGGATCTTGAGGGGTACCTAACACCTTCCCCTCGAGATAATTTCTAGCCCTTACCCAAACTCTGATTTTCCAACTCAAAACCCTTAGTGTCCTAATGCACTTAATCATTAGGTGGAGACTCTTCAATTCAAAAAACCCAAATCCCAAAAGGGAATAGAGTTGTCCTCCCAAATGTCGTAAACCCGATTTTGCGAGAAAAAGGGGGCGTCGATAG
The DNA here is from genome assembly GCA_026770625.1 of Nicotiana glauca. NCBI lineage: Eukaryota > Viridiplantae > Streptophyta > Magnoliopsida > Solanales > Solanaceae > Nicotiana > Nicotiana glauca. Next base: position 104,449 of record MU771595.1, on the reverse strand, counting down.
CATGGCGACTCTACTGGGGAATTTTTTAAGGATTTTACCACTTCATGTTATTTGTGACTTTATTGCTTCCTTATTGCTTTTATTTAATGTCTTTATTAGAAACTGACTTGGCTTTATGTTTCTTTTTCTTTAATGTTTTCTTTTACTGTTTCCATCAATGCTGTTGTAATTCTGAGCAATTATTGTAATCATTATTTATTTATGTAAGAATACGTGACAACTTGCTTCATTCTTGTAATTGCATCTTCAACATCATATTCCACTCATGTTAAATAAATACCATAACAACGCTTATAATGAGTTGTTGCGCCCTTCTGATATTATCACCCCCTAAATTTGGCAAAGGCACATTTGCGGTAAAACAAGTCGATCAATGGTGTAGTCGACGGTTCCGTTATTTTCCCTCTTGAGTTGTCCGCTCAAGGGTACATGTCTAATGTACCTTAGAAACCTTATTCTATTAACTGTGCATGCATCACTGTCAAACCTAGTCGAGTCAGTTATGTTATCCACATAATGACTCTTTAAGGCAGCCTTGTCCACAGTCCACTGGGTTTCCTCGGAACCCAAATGGACGCTACCATATTCTGTGTATTTATTTGGAGAACTAAATGCCACTTATGCTAATTGTTGGTTTAAATAGTCGAGTCCGGCGGGGTAAGGGTCTAACACTTTGTTTTGCAGAAAATGAGGCACGAAGTCCCCAGATTCGGCATGGTAACCAACATTCACCCAAGGTTGCTAAGATGGTGGGAAGACCTTCACTCCAGTGACCAAACTCTTGTCCGCAAATATTTGGGGAATTTATCTTCTTTTTTGGAAATCCAGCTTGACAACAAAATCATAGAGGTTGCAACCTTATTCTGGGATAGTGATAGATCAGTGTTTCGCTTTGGGGATCTTGAAATGACACCTATGCTCAAAGAAATAGGAGGGTTAGCAGGTATTCCTTGGGAGACTCCGGGTTTGCTTATGCCAGAAAATCGCAAGGGTTGGGGTTTCCTCAAGATGATGGTTAAAGTACAAGAGGGGGGTGAATTGTAATTGATTTAAAATTTATTTCCTATAAGTTGAATTTTACCTAAAGTAGTCGACTGGATATGATAATTCAGTAGGTATGATACCTTAAATAAAATCACAGGAAGTAAATTTCAAGAATTAAAGACACCAGGATTTTATACTGGTTCGGATTCAAAGTGAATCCTAATCCAATCCCCTTGGGTTGAAAGGGAGTTCTCTTCTAGTAAATGAGTTCTTTCGAGTACAGAGATGATGCATATCGTTCAGTTCTTCTAGCACTATTTTGATACAATGCCTCACCAGTGATGTACCCTCTTTTCTATCACTAACTTGTTACACAGCAGGTTTAAGTAAACTACTATGCTTGTTTGCAGTAGAATGAGAAGAGTATTTTGGTTTGATCAATGTATATCCTGACTAGGGTTTATAAGGGAGTATTTATACTATAATGGATGGTAGCAACCCAAGGGATTTGATCCTTGGAAAGAGTTAATCCTTTCCAAGAATAAGGAGTGAGCCGTTGGCTCCACTTGATCTTCTTTCCTTTGCAATGCGAGATATTCCTTGATTATTAGATCTTCCAATCGCGCTTGCTTCACAGATCTTCTTCCGCGATGCTTGGTTATTTTACTCTGCTAATCCTTGCTCTTCTGCCTTGATTAGTTTAATTCCGTGAATCATGCTGCTGCTGATTTAAGGAGGATTCAATCCTGATTTACTGCTGAAGACTTATTTCCTTCCTTGCAGATCTTCAAGATATAATTCTTACTTTGTTCATCACGAGCTATTTCAACAGTTCTCCTTTACTTCTTTGAGTTCCTGTACATGTATATTAATTGCATCATTAAAACATGATTTAACAATCTCCCCCTTTTTGATGATGGCAAAATAATATATTGTGTAAAGAAGTAAACCTTAGTTGACTTCCCTGTATTTTATTAGTCGACTTGACTCCCCCTGAATGTATGAAGTCGACTTGGCTTGTCCATGAATCCCCCTCTCAATATGTGCAGTCTTGGCTTGGAATCTCCCCCTCAATAGAAGCAGTAGACTTGTACCTGTACAATATTCATATAGGGCACTACCTATGCATATATAAGATGTGTGTGGTCATGTTCCACACATAGTCGACTTGTATCTGTACCTGTTCACATAATACCATAACACATAGTTGACTTGTACCTGTACCTGTTCACATAATACAATAACACATAGTCGACTTGCACCTGTACATGTAACCACATAATACCAGAGACCAGAAACAGAACAAGCACACAGTAACAGATAATTTCTCCCCCTTTTTGACATCAACGAAGAGGGATTATAGGCACAGTTAGAAAAAATAAAATCATCCAGTGGCTGATGAAACAACACACACCACCAAACCAAGCAAAAGAGAAAAAAAAATTATCCAGCGCACAGCCCACACAACCAGTAGAACAAGTATCAATAACAGACATTGTTTTTCAAACACATCCATACTAGCGACGCAGGAAATAGGTAAGAGTGTTGCAAATGGCCTCCTTCATTTGGTCGAAACTTGTATTTGTAGAGATGCTTACGCCATCCAGCCTGTCATGAACCTCCTTGAAAGCTTTGACCGCATTTTCCCTGACTCTAAGAACAACAACTCTGATTTTGGACACGTTAGACCTAGTTTCCTTTGAGATGGAATGAATGTCACCCACAGTGGACTGAGTAGCTGAAAGAAGATTTTGGATGTCAGAGAGTTTGGAGTCAATGGAACTGAGTTTTTCATTCAGCTCAGAGCTGGAAAGAGGATGAGGAACGGCTGAGGGAGTTTTGGCTTCTACAGGAGCCTGCTTGGCTTCACTCTCACACTTCTTAACCCATGAACCCTTAACACTCACATACCCATGCTGGGAAAAGGCTCTTGAATTATAGCCTTTAGAAACAGAGATGAATGATTAATAGATAAAGAGATTTGGTGGGCTTCAAGAATGTGGGTGATTGCCATACCAAAGGGTAAACTAGTGGGATCTTCTACACTCTCTATCATGAAGTTTATGACCCAGGAGGAAAGTTTGAGTTTGAGTTTGGTAATAAGACAATAGAAAAAAAAGTATCCCTTTGAGAGAAAGTGGAGAGCGAGCCAGTGCGGGAAGTAGGGAGGTTGCCACAATATGGGCCAGAACTCGGGTCTTAAAGCTTACATCACTAGGCCCTAATTGATTTGGAAGGACTTCAGAGGGATTTTCAACAATGCACTGTTTGGCTTGGTCAAAAGAGATTTCAAAATTTTCAGACAAAACATTTTTAAACAGAGTGGGAAAACCAGAGCAGTGACATTGAAAGAGTGAATCAAACAAAGCACAATCAAGAACGATGCGTTTACCTAGTACTAGAGATTCTAGCCTATCATCAAGATCCACGACTCTTCCATGGGTGATAGGCTTATCCTTGAGAGAAATAAAAAGATCATATTTGGGGTGTCCCAGAAGTTTAGGTCAGAATTAAGTGAGGCTGAAAAATCAATCTTTGATTTCTTTGGAGTGGATAAGATGGGAGAATCTTCCATGGGTCGTTTACCTAATGATTTTTCTCCTAGAAGTTGTGAGGGTTCAGAGAGATCAGCTTGGGAAGAGGCAAAGCCTGCCTTCTAAGTGATCAGACCCTAGGTCTACTTGCTCAGGCAGAGCGGAAGAGGGTTTTTCCTTTGAGCAGGTGCTTTTTCGAGTAGAAGCAGAGGGAGTTTTGGAGTGTTTCGCCACTGGAGAGGAAGTTTTGTAGAGGGTTTAGGAGAAGGAATGTGTGTGAGGGTGAATGAAGGGTTTTCTAACTTAAGAAGGAAATATTTGACGGTTAAGTATAGAAAAGGAAAAGGTGTCAGTTGAAAAGATGTGATGATTGGTTTTCCATCTTCATACTCAGAACTGATGTGAAAAGAGAGGGAAAAACGGGGGCGTATTCAATGCGTGGGAAAGGACAATTATAACACTTTTATAAAAAGAGCACATAGGTCCTAAGAGTTCTTTGACCAGCAAATAATACCAAGTAATTTTCTCAAGGTGCAAAATCTTTCTTCTAACAAAGGCTTAGTAAAGATATCAGCTAATTGGGCAGTAGTACCAACAAAAGCTATTTCTATATCACTTTAAGAACATGATCTCTAATAAAATGATGCTTAATATCTTTATGCTTAGCTCTAGAATGATTCACATGATTCTTAGAAAGACATATAGCACTAGAATTGTCACAAAAGATTTGTATAGGTTTAAACGAAAGTTCATAGTCACCCAATTGATGAGACATCCACAGAAGTTATGCACAACATTATCTAATTGCAATATACTCAGCTTCTATAGTGGATAAAGTAACTGATGCTTGCTTTTTGCTATTCCAGGATATTAGTGCTTTTCCTAGTAGTTGACAACTGCCACTTGTGCTTTTTCTGTCTTCTTTGTCACCTGCAAGATCGACATCTGAAAAACCTTCTAATTTAAACGAGTTAGAACGAGGATACCTTAACCAATGTGATACAGTTGCAATAAGATATCAATAATTCTTTTTACAATAGTCAAATGTGACTCCTTGGGAGCCGACTGAAACCTGGCACATTTGCATATGCTAAACATAATATCTGGTCGACTTGCTATCAGATAAAGTAGCGATCCAATCATTCCTCTGTATCTAGTTTCATCAACTAGAGTCCCCTGTTCATCTTTACCCAAATTTGTAGTAGGGCTCATAGGAGTTCCAATTGACTTAGCATTGCTCATGCCAAATTTCTGAATTAGCTCCTTTGTATACTTAGTTTGACAGATAAAGGTTCCTTCTTCGGTTTGTTGAATTTGTAGTCCAAGAAAGAATGTGAGTTCTCCCATCATGCTCATTTCGAATTCACTTTGCATAAGACTTGAAAATTCCTTGCACATAAGAGGGTTAGCACTTCCAAAAATAATATCATCAACATAAATTTTAATAATAAGATTACCTTCCGTTGATCATTTAATGAACATGGTAGTGTCTATCTTACCTCTAGTAAAGCCATGATCAATAAGGAAAGTACTCAATCTATCATACCAGGCACGTGGAGCTTGTTTTAGACCATATAACACTTTAGAGAGCTTGTATACGTGATATGGAAATTTTGAGTCTCAAAGCCTGGGGGTTGTTTTACAAAAACTTCTTTCTCGATGAATCCTTTCAAAAAGGCACTTTTGACATCCATTTGAAACAACCTGAATCCTTTAAAGGATGCGTATGCCAAGAGAATTCGTATATATTCCAATCGAGCTACTAGGGCAAAAGTCTCATCATAGTCGACTCCTTTTTGCTGCGAATAACCCTGAGCAACTAGTCTTGCCTTATTTCTTATCACTTTTCCATCCTCGTTTAATTTGTTTCTGAATACCCATTTTATTCCGATTACTGACACAGTTTCAGGTTTGGGTATTAATTTCCATACTTGATTCTTGCTGAATTGGTCCACTTCTTCTTGCATGGCTTGTACCCAACTTGAGTCCTTCAGTGCTTCATCTACCTTTTTGGGCTCAATTTGAGAGATTAATGCAATATTTGCTTTCTTTTTGAGAGAAGCCCTGGTTTTCTTTTTGAGAGAAGCCCTGGTTTTCATTCCTTTATTTGGATCCCCTATAATATTTCTGAGGATATTCAGATTCATTTCTCCATTCATTTAGTCGAACTGAGTTTGTAGTCGACTTTGCTTGTTGATCTAGAGTATTGTTGCTATTTTCTGTAGTTGACTCAACCAAGCTGGAAGTGTTAGTCGACTCTAGTTGTTTTCCTTTGTACTGAGCTCCTTGAACCTACTCTTCATCACCTGCAGTTATTGCTTTCTCGACCACATGATTATTTTTATCGAATATAACATGTGCAGATTATTCTACACATAAAGTACGTTTATTAAAGACTCTAAAGGCTCTGCTATTTTGTGAATATCCAAGAAAAATACCTTCCTCACTTCTTGGATCAAACTTCCAAGATTGTCCTTACCATTATTGTGAATAAAAATTTGCTTACAAAGGGATAAAAATAAATAATATTTGGACTTTTCCTTTCTAGAGCTCATAGGGGGTCTTTTTCAGAATATGCCTTATGAGGCAACGATTGAGAATGTGACATGCAGTACTTACGCCTTCTGCCCAGAAATGATTTGGCAATGAATGTTCTAGTAGCATAGTTCTAGCCATATCTTGGAGGGTTCTATTTTTTCTTTCTACAACCCCATTTTGTTGTGGTGAGTGAGGTGCGGAGAAATTGTTATTGTATCCTTGATCGATACGGAAGTCCTCAAAAGCTCTGCGTTCAAATTCTCTTCCATGATTTCTCTGAATTTTTGATAGCATGTATCCCTTTTCTCTTTCAATCCTTTTGCAGAAAACTTCAAAGTTTCTTAAGGCATCATCCTTATGAGATAAGAAAATCACCCAAGTGAAACGTGAAAAATCATCAACAATAACAAAGGCATATTTCCTACCTCCTAAGCTAGCCGTTCTAGTAGGTCCAAATAAATCCATATGAAGTAGTTGCAAATGTTTTGAGGTAGATACAATGTATTGTTTTTGAAAGAGTTTCTAGTTTGCTTACCTACTTGACATGCATCACAAATGTGAGTTCTAGAAAAATTCAGTTTAGGCAAGACGATAACTAAATCATGTTTGGACAATTTTTCAATCAAGTGCATGATTGCATGGCCAAGTCTTCTGTGCCATAGCCAGGGATCATCAGAAATAGAATTTAAGCAGATGTGGTCATCTATGTTTTCAAATCCATCAAGTATATAAACATTTCCATAATTTTTTTCCAGGAAGAATTATTTTACCTGATTCGTCTTCAATAGCACAACCTGTTCTTTTAAACTTCACCTCATAACCTGAGTCACAGAGTTGACTTATGCTCAGGAGATTGTAGTTTAAGCCATCAACAAGATATACTTCTGTAATATCACAATTGTTGTTGAAAGGAATTGTTCCAATTCCAACTATCTTGCCTCTTGAATCGTCTCCAAATCTTACACTTCCTCCATCGATCTTTGTAACTTCTTTGAACAGGTTTTTATCACATGTCATGTGGCTGGAACACGCACTATCTAGATACCATTTTCCTTTGCCCGCTTACTCTGTGGTGTTCCTGCAAGACAAGATGATTATTTTCTTTTAGGTACCCAAGCTTGCTTGGGTCCTGGAGAGTTAGTGTTACTAGTTTCAGAATTTTTTGGCTTCCAAACCCATCCTGACATGTTATATCTTCGAAAGTGACAATTGGAATATTTATGCCCACTTTTATTATTATAATGACATTTAGTTCCAAACATGCTTTCAGGTCTCCCATAGGTGTTAGAACCAGCTAATAAAGAGTCGACTTGTAAGTCGTCTGGTCCGACCGACTGGTCAATTTGGTTCTGATTGGTTCCTTTACAGTTGACTTGTAAGTCGACTGGTTTGACCTAATAGAACTGTGACTGGTGGATTTGCGCAAGCTATTAAGCTGCATTTGCAATTCCTCAAACTCTTCTTGAAGTACTTCTTTTTCGATTTCACATGCTTTATGTTTGAGTTTCCAATCCTTGATTTCCTTAGTAAGTCTCTTAAGTTCATTCATCATTCTTTTATACTCTTGTAAAATAGAGTCAAGAATGTCCTACAATTTATTACATCTTTCACAATCATAAGATCTTACCTTAATAGTTTCACCTCGTGCCATGAAGCAGTTTTCATCATCTGAATTGTCTTCATCTGTCCAGCACCCTGAGGTTTTGTCTATTTTATTTTCCAGAATGGTCATGAAGCACAGATTTGCTATTTCTTCATGATCTGATTCATCCTCATTACTCCATCCGAAGGATTTGTTCTTGTTGAAGCCTCTTGAGATCTTCCTTTTTAGCTCTGGGCATTCAGCTTGAATGTGCCCGAATTTTCCACATTCATAGCATTTGCCGTCGTTCTTGTCCAGTTCATTATATTTCCTGGATCATCTTGGAGGGAATATTCCTTTCTTTTTGTTTTTGTATCTTCGCATTAGCCCATCCATGTTTCTAGACATCATAACAATCTCTTCTTATAGGATTTCAGGATCATCAGTTTCATTTTCAGCTAGTTCAGTGGATGCTTTGAATGCAACTATTTTCTTTTTCTTCTCTTGATTTGTCTTTTTCAGATGCGTCCTTTCAAAAGCAATGAGTTCTCCTCATAGTTCATCATAGGACAATTTGTTTAAGTCTTGAGATTCCAGCGTGACTACTTTGGTTTGCCTGGTGGTTGGCAAAATTCCAAGAATATTTCTAACTTGATCACCACTGCTGTAGGGCTTGCCAAAAGCTTTTAAGTCACTGATTATCTTACTGAATCTGGAAAACATTTCCTCAATGGATTCTCCTTCTTTCATTGAGAAGAGTTCGTAGTCATGAACTAGCATGTTTATGTGAGTTTCCTTCAATTTGCTGGTTCCCTAATAAATAACCTCAAGTTTGTCCCACATCTCTTTGGCTGTATCACAACTTGATATTTTCTCATATTCTTCACCACTTATAGCATTGTGGAGTAGGTTCCTTCCCTTGTTGTTTACTTGAACAACTTCCAGTTATTCCTTTGAGTATGAGTCTATGTCATCAGGATCAGCGAGTGGTGGACTGCTAGCGGGTAATGGATAATTTCCCTTCTAGATGACTCTCCATACTTTAACATCGTATGCTTTGGCAAAAATCTCCATTCGTACTTACTAGTGAGAGAAATGTTGTCCATTTAAGTATGGTGGTCTAACTTGTGAAGTTCCTTCCTAAAAGAGAGCTCATTTGATGATCTGATTTGCCATGGTCTTTTCTCATAAGCTGTTAAGCAAAAGATAAAATGTGAGCCAAGCTCTGATACCAATTGAAAGTACAAGAGGTGGGTGAATTGTAATTTATTTAAAATTTTGCCTATAAGTTGACTTTTAACTAAAGTAGTCGACTGGATATGATAATTCAACAAGTATGATATCTTAAATAAAATCGCAGGAAGTAAATTGCAGGAATTAAAGACACCATGATTTTATACCGGTTCGGATTCAAAGTGAATCCTAATCCAGTCCCCTTGGGTTGCAAGGGAGTTATCTTCTAGTAAATGAGTTCTTTCGAGTACAGAGATGATGAATATCGTTCAATTCTTCTAGCACTCATTTGATTCAATACCTCACCAGTGATGTACCCTTTTTCTATCCCTGACTTGTTACACAACAAGTTTAAGTAAACTACTATGCTTGTTTGCAGTATAATGAGGAGAGTATTTTGGTTTGATCAATGTATATCCCGACTAGGGTTTATAAGGGAGTATTTATACTATAATGGATGGTAGCAACCCAAGGGATTTGATCCTTGGAAAGAGTTAATCCTTTCCAAGAATAAGGAGTGAGCCGTTGGCTCCACTCGATCTTCTTTCCTTTGCAACGCGAGATATTCCTTAATTACTAGATCTTCCAATCACGCTTGCTTCCCAGATCTTCTTCCGCGATGCTTGGTTATTTTATTCCCTTAATCCCTGATCTTCTACCTTGAATAGTTTAATTCCATGAATCATGCTGCTGCTGATTTGAGGAGGATTTAATCTTGATTTGCTCCTGAAGATTTATGTCCTTCCTTGCAGATCTTTAAGATATAATTCTTCCTTTGTTCATCATGAGCTATTTCGGCAGTTCCCCTTTACTTCTTTGAGTTCATGCACATGTATATTAATTGCATCATTAAAACATGATTTAACAGATGAGACTGAAGATTAACCCAGACTTGACTTGTTTGAAGGACTCTTACATTCCTTTCGACTATCTGTACGAGAGGTACGACCATATCAAGTTCTACCGATCTTACCCAAATGAATTCACCCTCTCATCATTGGGGCATATCCACAGAGGGGTCTTTGTCTTTATGTTCTGCTTTTTGGGGATGATAGTGTTTCCTATGAAGAAGGCTAGGATCCACACCAGACTATCCATGGTCACCAAGACTCTAATGGAACGGATTGGCGGGCAGCCTTTTAGCATACCTTTATGCCTTCCGAGGTTATAGTGCATGAGGACACTTTAAAGAAGAGTTTGAGATGAAGAACCAGAGTTTGGGTAAGGGCTAGAAATTATCTCGAGGGGAAGGTGTTAGGCACCCCTCAAGATCCACTAGTGTGGTTCCCGAATATGTTACAATTGTGACTTTAAGCAAGCAAACATAAGTAGACAAGCAAGAATTACAAATACAGGGGGGCGGGGAGTTTTCATATAAAAGTTGCAAATAATTTGAAACTAAGACGAAGTTAAAGAAGCTGAAATTTTACATAAAAAGGGGGTTTTAAAATTCAGAATAAACGAGTGAAGAGGGAGAAATTTTACATAATTGCTGGAAGTAGCAGTTAAAGGAGCTGAAATTTGAGAAAAAAGGCATTTTTCGAAGTAAAATAAACAAGTAAAGGGAGAGGGGTCCTACGTTTATAAATAATATGGATCACCCCACACAACACTCGGTAACCGTTTATACACATAGTGTTACCGCGTGGTCATCATATCCATATTCTACCCTTCCCACCCCGTTAAGGTATTAAAATGCGGAATGTATTGTTACTTACTGCATGCTAGTACCTGTCCCCATTCTATCAGTCCCGGAGACATTTGGACTACTAGTCCTAAAGGGATAGGGTTTTGGGGCCTTTTGAGAGTTTTCGATGGACAAAATACTAAGACGTCAATAAAAAAACATACTGCAAGTAAAGGGGGGAAGCAAATAAGCAAGTAGGGCTCAAATAAGCCTCCTTAAATTAGATAAAGCCATAGAGCTTAGCATGTATTGCACGTACTGGTTTGGTCTTAAATTAAATAAAGTGATGAGCGGACCAGTTCAACACATATTTTTAGACAGGAAGTCCGCATTAGGCTCGCTCGAATGCAGTTGTTTAAAACTGATCTAATCGATTAATTAATCCTTTGTCTAAGTGTTGGATAGAATTGCTGATTTTTAAAAAAAACACAAGCCCATTATAAAAGAGTTACAGAGTAAAAGGAATTTTAGGAAATAGCGTACTGCTTTAAAAGGTTTTACGGAAAAGAAACGAACTTCTGAAGATATGCAAACTAATTGAAAAAAAACTTCACGAGTCTTAAATGAGTTTCAGAAAAAGGGTGATTTGTTTAGAAAAGATTCGTTACTTTGCGAAGTTCATTAAATACTAATTTCAATGGGTAATGTTGTTTTGAATGAATGAAACGGCTCAGATTCGAAGTTCCTATAGGCATGCTCTCTATGCGTTCACTGATTTTGACCTTTTAAACAAGAGTACTGTAGACATAGTATCTATATGCAATTTTGTTGTTAAGCCTAATTATTTGACTAATGACGTTATTATATGCAAAAATGCTAATCCCTATAGGCATGATATCTATATGCTTAGTTGCAGAAATCAAATATTAAATCCTATAGACATGCTTTCTATGTGTGAAGTTGCACAAATAGAAAATAAAACCATATAGGCATATTTTCTACCCTTACTGCATAAAAGTAAACCCCTTCCCTTTTCACTAAATCCCCATGTGTTTATACAAATTATTACAGACCAGCAGTGTTAAACTAAAATTAAAAGTACATCAGGAATTATCAGCTACATGCTAACAGCCTAATTCTGACTTAATGTCTAATAATATGAGATTGAGCCACTTCCGAGATCCAAGTTTCCAAAGCCTTCTCTTATCTAGGGTGCTTCAGAGATCCAAGGGGTTTCAGGAACCCCAGGCAGCGTTTACACCCAAGATGATGATCAGAATAAGTTATAGTGTAGTGTGGAAGAGCCATCCCTCAAGTGTCCATGTTCAGAGGGAGCTCAGGGGTCCCAAGGCAAGGCTCACAAGAGGGGGGCAGAACTTAAGTTCTAAGAAAGAGTGAAAGTGCAATAGAGAGGAGTAGGGAGTGCCAAGGCAGGCTGGTGGTCATACCTAACCATGAGGTAGGCTGGCACATCCCTGACCAAACCTGTTGGCCAAACATTTGGAGAATAAGGACCTATTAAGGGTCAAGCAATGGCATGGACAGTAATTAGAATACTGTCAGGCCAAAGCTTTAACTTAGCACACATAGCAAGGGAATGGGGATGGGAAACTGGAAGAACTTAGGACCCAAAGGGTCCAGTTCATATCCATGGACAATAACTTCAAATATATTGCCATGTTTTTGAACCATAACTCAAAACACATAAGGGGATATAGGAATGGTATTTATTACAAGAAGCGAGCAGGACATAAGCACATTGCACAAAGATTAAGTACTTCAGACATTAAAGTAAACATGGACAGAAGAACTGGTAAGTAAACATATTGGAGCTGGGGCTAGAATTAAAACTAGGACTTACCAGTTTCAGAAAGCAAAGAGATCAGAAATCTTGTAACAGGCCACATTACAAATAGCAAGAGTATACTTATGCATGTGAGTGTGAGTTCAGGAAAAGACTCCAGTGTTGGTCATGTGTGTGTTAAGAAAGGAACATGTATTTATTGTTTGAAATCAGGCAGTGAACAAAGGTAAGAAAATAATCATGTATCAATTAGAATCAATCAGTAGCAGAAAATCCCTTTAATTAAGGAGTTCAAATTTGAACGGTAAAGAGTAGAAGTTATTTGAGGAAGGAGATCAAGTTAACATATTATGCATAGCATACAAATAAGGGGTAAATACATAGGGGTTTTAATTAAGGAAAGAAAATTTGAAATACACGGTTAAGTAAATAACGCAAGAACAAAGTAAATCAATTAGTGCATAGTAAATCAGAGAGTCAAGGATTCAAAATCACTAATGAACCAAGTCAGAAATAGGGGAATCGACAGGTTAAAGAGAGTCTTCAAATTAAATAAGGAAAGAATCAATCGGGCTTACACAAGGAAGTCTGAAATCAGTCCCAAAATTGAACGTCATTCTAGAGGGACAACCAGTGTATATAAAGAATACACAATATTGGGCGTGTGAGGTTAAATCATGGCAAAGAGAAACAGTAGTGCTAACGAAACATGATAGTCGTATAGGCTAATCTAGTAACAGGGAGAAAGGGGTATCAGAAGCATGCTAAAGAGTCAAGTAAACAAGGTCTTATAGGGTTTTAGGAAAAAGTTAGAACCTCATGCAGAAACAAAGCTGGAACAAAGATGAAACAACTTCAGGAACTTAGAGATTAGGGTTTTGAAACCAAGCAAGTTTAGAGATGAGAAGCATACAAAGAACGTAAGAAGTGGCCTCAAAACTCAAATGAAACCTCAAATTCTAGGGTTTTTACCATTAATCGAGTCTAGAGAAGAAATCAAGCAAGTCAGGCAGAAATACTAATGCAATAAGTTCAGAAAACTCAAAGGGACTGAGACCTTAAACATGTATTTTCCACAAAACTTCATGAAAACATAATAAAAGAAAATCCTGCAAAATACAGTAACTTTGGGAAATCATTTGAAAACCTTAAAATAAGCATAGATATAGAACAGATCTAAAGAAACCAGGAGAACCTCGAGAGGCTAGGGTTTCAAAAGAACCCTAGAAGCGAGAAAGCCTGAAAAGTCACGATATAAGCCAGAGAATATCACAATCAGGCTCAAAAGACCAAGAGTCACAAGAGCAAGGCTGGAGATGTCCGGGATCTCCGAATAGGTGAAGATCTGAGCGAAGACCCTTAAGGTCTAGCCTTGATTCTTCAAAAAACAGGCATGCAGGAGCCATTGGAGCCAGGTACACGCCTTTGATGGCTTTGGAAGCCATGTATTCCGGCGGTTTTGGGTGGTAACCGGAGGGAGGTAGCTATGGTTATGTTTAGGTCTTAGAGAGAATCAGAGAAGAAAGGGGATTCTAGGGCAGCGGGTTAGGAGAAATGAGAGAATTAGGGTAGTCGTGTGGATTAAAAAAGGAAGGGACGAATAGGGGCCTTTGATCTCATAGATCAACGGCCAGGATGAAAAGGGGTCTGGGTCAGGTTATTTGGAATTGGGTCACGGGTTAGGTTTAAATAGAATTTGGTTGGGAATTTGGGACTAGGATTGGACCTACTTTGAGGCTAAAATTGAAATAGATGTGGCTAGTATTTAAATGGCCAATTTTCCTTTGTTTAATTTTATAAAAATAGTGAAAATTACTTTGGGAGAAATCAAAAGTAATGAACCCCTTAATAATTCATAAATATTAATTAAAAAATACTGGAACTAATTTTACAATTATAAAATACAGTTAATCAAAAATAGTCTATGATTGCAATTATATGCAATTTAGCTTTAAAAATACCAAATAAATTCATAAAAATATACACAAAATAACCTTAATTATATTTTGGTGTAAATATAAGGATAAAATAAGTTATTCACCAAAAATAATAATTTTGGAAATAATTACTGGGTTTTGTAGTATTAAAATAGGCAATAAATTGGTTTAAAAAATCATTAAAAATGCCAAAACTCTTGGGCGTGCTTATATATGCACATATATGCTATTTTGGAAGTATTTTTGGTACAAAAATACTTAGAAAAAAATTGGATATCAACAGCTGCCCCTATTTACCTAGGAATGATGAAAGAGTTGTCGGGTAAAGATATGATGGCCAATTTTGACCGGGAGCGGCGATTTGACAAGAATTTGACCGAATTCTGATCTCTGGGCTGCCTACATATCCCTGGTTTTACAGTAATCAGGTCATATGTAGTTCAAGATGCACCGACGGAATGTGCAGATGGAAGTTTTAAAGAGACAGACGCAATATTTAGGTGGCAAGAGGTATTTGAAGTTTGACCGGTTGCAGGAACCGAAGTGGGATCGCTCCTGCTGAGACGGCCATTGCTAGCTGGTGTACCTGCAAGTGACCAATACGGGCGTATATTGTGTAAACGTGATGCAAGTTCCCGTTGGACCATGAATGCTGTCTTCGGACGGTTAGGATGACGTCCTCGGAACATGATGTCCTGGGCCATGAAATGCAAAATAAAGGATTTACAGGCTATGAAATGATGTTCTTGAGCTACGATAATGGTGCCTCCGAACCATGATGCCTTTGAATAGTGATGTGCAGGATATAAATTGAGGTCCTCGGGCCATGACATGGTGTTCTCGGGTTATGAAGTTCGAGACTAAGCAATGTCTCCATCCTACATTTTCTTGTATTGCATAAGGCTACCTTCCTGCCTTTCGAGACTAAGCACTGTCTCCATCCTGCATTTTCTTGCATTGCATATGGCTACCTTCCTGCCTTTCGAGACTAAGCATTGTCTCCATCCTGCATTTTCTTGCATTGCATAAGGCTACCTTTCTACCTTTCGAAACTAAGCACTGTCTCCATCCTGCATTTTCTTGCATTGTATAAGGCTACCTTTATGCCTTCTGAGGTTAAGCTCTACCTCCACCTGCATAGCTGAAATATCGCCACCTCTATTTGCATCGTCTGAAACACCGCCAGCTTCATATAAATCTTGCATGGCTAAAACACCGCCAATTTTTGTTTAAATCCTTATCGGCTGAAAGATCGCCATTTATAATTATCCTTCCTTATCGGCTGAAATAGCTCCATTTACATTTTATATCAACTAAAACATCGCTGCTTTATTTAAATTTATGTCGTCTGAAACATCGACATTTACATATTTTTTACAACAGTTGAAACGGCGCACTTTATTTAAATTTTTGTCGGCTGAAATATCGTTATTTACATTTTCTGCATCGACTGAAATACCGCCAAATCTTGCATTTCATCAGCTGAAATACCGCCAAACTGTGTGAAGGCGTCATTGTTCGGAGGCATTGGCAAGAAGGTAGCCTTATGCAATTCAAGAAAATGCAGGATGGAGACAGTTCTTAGTCTTGGAAGGCAGAAAAGTAGCCTTATGCAATGCAAGGAAATGCAGGAGACAGTGCTTAGTCTCGAAAGGCAGAAATGTAGCCTTATGCAATGCAAGAATGTAAAAGAACGAATAGTGGTAAGATCTCTTAGCTGATAGTTGATTACGATATCGTGACTGTTGGGGATGTCGTGTACGAATAGCAATTGCAAATAAATGATGATTCTGAGAAGTTGCATCCTTAGGAAAGTATGCGTGCATAGATATACCTAATGATCTTGCGAGTCGAGGGCCTGCATCCAAAGAAAAATTGTGAGTTATGTAAAGGGGAAAGGTTAGTTTGTTTTCCCTTGGCTTCTGGTGTTGTGTATCATTGGGGTAGCGTCGCTAAACAGTAGCAATTCGAGTAACAGTTATGCATGATTTAACAAATACTACGTAAGTATATAAAAAGATAGCTTTCTTTAGATGAACCAACGACTGCGACGTGGTTCAAGACATTGCAACCTCTCTCGCTTCAGAATTTTGAGGGTGCACTAATTTACTGGGTGGCACTTTTGATGGATTTGCTGAACGGCTGAAAAATCAACTTCAGAATTTTGAGGGTCCTCCTCAAAATTCTGCCCCAGTTCCAATAGTAGGGGGAAATGAAATTTTTATTAAATTGTGACCGAACCCATAAGGCTGCTTACGTATCCCCTCTTGAATGGGAATCGGGTCAGGCGTAGTTCAAATTACATCATAAAGGGAATCATAAGTGGTTACACATAGTATCGTTTCACTACATCTGAATTGGTTGGCTTAGGCCAGACTTCTCCGTCCATCTCTGCAAGAATAAGGGCTCCTCCGGTTAGAACCCGGTGAACCATGTATGGACCTTGATAGTTGGGAGAAAATTTCCCTTTGGCTTCATCTTGATGTGGGAATATTTTCTTCAACACCAGCTGTCCAGGTGTAAACTTCCTCAGCTTGACTCTTTTGTTGAAAGCTTTGGACATTCTGTTCTGTTACAGTTGACCGTGGACTGAGCTATGAACTGGCTGATATAGCTGAGTCTCATCACGTCTTTCTTGTTCTTTGGTGGTGGCAGTTCTTGAATGGCTTTGACTTTTGATGGATCCAATTCTATTCCTCGACGACTCACAATGAAACCTAGTAATATTCCAGTAGGAACCCCGAATGCACACTTCGCGTGATTCAATTTCAGATTGTACCTCCTTAGTCTGTTGAAGAACTTTCTCAGATCTTCCATATGATCAGTGGCTTTCTTGGATTTGATGATGACGTCTTCTATATAAACCTTGATCTCCTTATGTATCATGTCGTGAAATATAGTAGTCATGGCTCTCATATAGGTGGCGCTAGCATTCTTCAACCCAAACGGCATCATTTTGTAACAATACATTCCCCACGACGTGATGAAAGCTGTTTTCTCTGCATCTTCCTCATCCATCCATATCTGATGATAACTGGCAAAACAATCAACAAAAGACAACAACTCATGCTTGGTGCAGTTATCAATAAGAATATGTATGTTCGGCAAGGGGAAGTCATCTTTGGGACTGACCCGGTTAAGATCCTGGTAGTCGCCATAAACTCTAACTTTCCCATCCTTCTTTGGTACTGGCACGATGTTGGCTATCCATGTCGGATACTCTACTACCCTGAGAACCTTGGATTTGACTTGCTTGGTAACCTCTTCTTTGATTTTCAAACTCACGTCGGGTTTGAATTTTGTGAGCTTCTGCTTTACCGGCGGACAAGTTGGATCTATTGGCAGTTTGTGAGCTATAATGGCCGTGATGAGACCAGTCATGTCATCATAAGACAAGGTGAATATGTCCTCATATTCCTTTAAAAATTCCGTATATTCTTCCTTTTTTGATGGTGATAGGTGAACACTGATGCGAGTTTCATTGACATTTTCTGTATCTCGCAAATTTACGACCTCAGTTTTGTCCAAGTTAGACTTAGGTCTATTCTCAAAATTCTCAACCTCTCTAATGACCTCTTCTGGTATATCATCCTCTTCTGAATCAATATCCCTTTGTTGCGTTGTTTCGTTCCAAGTCACAATCGTTGGTTCATCGTCAAAGTAAGTAATAGTAATGCTATATAAAAAATAGAGTAAATGATAGAGAAAATAATAAGAGCGAGATATATGATAAACTGAAATGTTTTGATTGAATTCATAATTGTTTGGAACATCGGAGCTCTTTTCAAAATTAGAGATAATGCAGAAAGAAAATCAGCTAGTAAAAAGTAAAATGAGATGCATGGTGCTTTTGTTTAGCCTTGCTACCCCGAAGCTTTCCGGGTCCTGGTAGTTCTAATTGACCAATTACTAAGGCATTCTCCTCGATTCACAGCTTGTATGGAAGGGTGTTCCTCCCTTTCCTCCTCGAAAAGAACACAACAGTCCATATCATCATCCTCTAGAAATAGATTCTTCATGGCTGCCAATGCTTCATCTTCCTCTGACCCATATATAGTATCTGCCGGTTGGAAAGTCTACTCCAAGATAGGTATCAAAAATTCTAGTGGATAGTAGGGGCCGCGCCATGGTGGTGACCAGTTCTAGAATTCTTCCCAGGTATAACCGTACCCTATCCCGAAAGTAGTGCCATGATTCTTTAGTCTGATGGGCTTAGTGATCCCCTGGAGGTTTTTGCCGAGTCCCTTTCCAAGCTCGTACCCACACCAATTCAGGATACTTTCAATCTTGTTATCCCACCATTTATCCTTATCTTCAACGTTGACCCTTTCAATGTGGTGGTATGTTTCTCCGCTTATTCTCCTTCTACCTCCAATCATTGGGATAGTCTGGCGATTATATATGGGGTTGCTACCATCGCCATGAATAATCACCTCCTGGTGATTCTATTCAAACTTAACTGTCTGATACAGGGTCGACGCTATGGCTTCAGCAGCGTGGATCCAGGGTCATCCTAACAGCTAGTTGTAGGATGCCGGGACATCTATCACTTGAAAGTCGATGTCAAACCATGTTGGCCCCATTTGCAAGCATAGGCTGATTTCTCCAATATTAGACCTATGGGACCCATTGAAGGCCTTGACATTGGTGGCCCCATCTTTGATCTCGTACAGGCTTTTTCCCAAGGTTTTAAGAGTTATTAGCAGACAGATGTTGAGGCTGGATCCTCCGTCGATCAAGACTATAGTGATGAAATAATCCTTGTATTGCATGGTGATGTGCAGTGCCTTATTGTGGCTCAGTCCTTCCGGTGGCAGCTCATCTTCGTGGAAGGTGATTTTATGGCTCTCCAGCACTTGCCCTACCATATTTTCCATTTCGCCTCCAATTATGTTGCTGGGCACATAAGCTTCGCTCAATATCTTCATCAAGGCATTCTTGTGAGCGTCAGAGCTCTGTAGAAGAGCTAGGATGGATATCTGCGATGGTGTTTTGTTCAATTTCTCAACAATCTAGTATTCCTTAGCTTGTATTTTCCTCCAAAGATAGTCGGGCCCAGTTTCAATAGGCCGCCTAGAGGCTTGCTCACTGGACTCAGCTAAGTGTTCTGGGGTGTAAACCCTCCCTGTTCTAGTCATGCCCTGCGCAGCAATTGTTTCTCCTATCTTGGTCTTCCCTTTTCTCCTAGCTTCCGTCGTGTAATCCCATAGTATGGCATTTGAGTGGAACGGTGTTATGTCTGACATTGCTACAATAATAGGTACCCTTGGTGGTATCACAACAACTTCAAAGTGTGCGGGTGCTTTTGGCACTCCAAATTCAACCTCAATTGGCCCGGGTGCCTTTGGAAAAGGAGGCGCTTCAAATTCAAGAGGTATAGACATTTTTATTTCATCGTCCCTGGAGGGATGATTCTGCACAACAATTGGGTTAAGTGTAACTGCTGGTTTCTTTGGTTCATTATCTTCAGCAATCAAACCTATCGACCCTTTAGGACCCCAATCATCTTCGATCTCGATCATGTAAATGTCTCCACCTTTGTGGTCAGACAGAGGGTTGTTACGAATATTAGGTGCAGGCTCCTTTGCTACGATGACCTTATTGCCGATCAGGGTTTGAATCTTGTCCTTCAATGAACGGAACTCATCAATGGTATGTCCTTTCATGCCATAGTGGTACGCATATGTCTTATTAGGGTTGACCCACTTGGAAGGATTTTCTGGAGTTATGGATGGGATAGGGGTGACATAACCAGCAGCTTTAAGTCTCTCGTACAGCTGGTCCATTGGTTCAGCGATGACTGTGTATTGTATGGGAGGTTTGCGGTCAAAATTTGGCCTAGGTCTAGGGAAATTTTGGCGGGTGGGAGGTGATTAGTGAGAGGGTTGAGCATTATAAGCTTGGTAGACAGGTGCTAGTTGAGAGTATCTAGGTGAGGTGGGTTGATATGTGAGAGGTGGAGATTATTGGTAAACGGGAGGTGAGTTTTGATAAGAGGGTGCATGTGCTTGGTAACTCGGGATAGGCTGATATGTAAGTGGAGGTGATGGGTAAGTGTGGTATTTTAGTGGTGATTTGGCTCCTTGTGCAACCATTACGGCACTCACATCCTTCTTCTTAGATGTGCCACCAGACTGTAAGACCTTGTTGGGGGGCTGTAATGCTTCAAGATTAGTAACCATACCATTCTTAATGCCTTCTTCAATTCTTTCTCCCAGTTTGATGATATCGGAGAATTTCTGACCCTCAATCAGCATCAACCTCTCGTAATATTGGGGATCCTGAGCCCAGACAAAGAACCTGTTCATCTGTTCTTCTTCTAAGGCCGACCTGACCTTTGTAGCTTCTGACCTCCAACGAGTAGCATACTCGCGGAATGTTTCGGTAGGTGTCTTCTTCAAATTCTAGATGTAGAATACATCCGCTGCATTCTCAATATTGAATCAAAATCTATCTATGAAATCTGATTCCATGCTACCCAGCTTGTCCATCTCTTGGGGTCTTGGCTGATGTACTAGGATAAAGCATCCCCCTTCAGACTTCTCATCCTTTCCGACTCCGACCAGCTTATCGTAATACGTCCTTAGGTGGACTCTGGGATCTCCTGTTCCATCGAACATTTCAAACTTGGGAGGTTTGTACCCCTCCGGAAGTTCAACATTTGGCTGAATGCAGAGGTCCTCATAAC
>MU771595.1:37439-60753 GCA_026770625.1 Nicotiana glauca | reverse complement strand
TGACTTTGTCTATCCCTAACTTTACTTGCTATGTCTATGTCCTATTGCTATACATTAGCATGCCTAAACTTTACTACTTCCTAGTTCCCCTGATCCCTGGAACTTTGTATGTCCTTCTTGATTTACATGTTTCTAACTGTTGTTTATCTTAAATGTCATAATTGTCCCCCTATTATTGTCTAGGTATCATGTCTAAGTATGACCATTCTTGGTCCCCTGAATCTCCTGATTCTGTGTAGTCATGCTTCATTAAACTTTTGTATCTCCTTTAGCATTGTGTGATCTATCTGTTCCCCTTTCCCCATGATCCCTGTATGCAATCTTGTACTGTTGAACTATTTGTTTCTTCTGTTCTCTTTTTTTTTTAAAAACAAATCCCTTGTTTTCGAAAACTCTTTTAAAAATACTTTTTCCTGCACTTCACACTACTCTTAGAGAATAGGTTATGCCCCATTCGTGTGAGCATTGCTTTGAGTACCTCTGAGTACTCACTGAACTTTGACACATAAGGCTGGTATTCCACACTGCACATGTCCTGCATTTTTCTAAGTGTTTAGGTACTGGTATTGGCCAGGGACCCAATGGGGCCCTAGGGAGGTTTGCCGCACCTAGACCATGGCAAAGGTTGTGAACTCGAAGGGGTTGAGGTTGGAAGACTGGGCCTGATTGAAGGCTCCCTATAGAATAACTTCTTATTTTTGTTCTTTATTACTGTAATTCAGATACTACTAGTTTATAATAATTTGTAAACAAACTATTGGGGGTGAATAGTAAATATGGGGAGGGTTATGCATGCTTAGTATAAATAATGGATATAAAACATGCCTATAGGATTTTTATTCACTTATCTGCGCATTAGATAAACTGTATAGGTCATACATCTCATTCATTAGAGATCTTGCTTTAGGTTCTTTATTTTCAGCCCGTCATTATGCTCATCTTGTAACCACGATCAGTTAATAACGAGTGAACAATTTTAATAAGTAATTAATTATTACTGCATTGGCATGTTAGAAACCATGTTTTAGGTACTCCTATGTGCATTAGATATCTCGTCCTTAGGATTTCTCACTCGTTCGAGTTGCAGTAGTTAATTAACGTTAGTCTAATAACTTTGTTAAAATATGGCTAAATAGTTTGAAACGTTTTTCTGCAAATACATTATCACGCGTACCTTTATAAATCAGAATCAAAATATGTATGTCCATCCCTTAAAATAATCAGACAATGTGTACGACGCCTAGGCAAATTTTAGGCCGGATAAGAACTGATTAATTGTGTTTTTATTAGGTTAAAACCAACCAACTTCTTTAATTTCAACTATGCCGTTCCCATTTTTTCTTGTTTTGATTCTCTGAAGTTCACTCTATTTTCTTAAAAAACTCTGCTTCATCTGGAACGCTTTTGAAATGATGCAACTATTTTACTCTTACTGAGTTTCTAATTTTTATGTCCCCAAATCACTAGGTTGGTCCTTACTGAGTTTCTAATTTTTATGTCCCCAAATCACTAGGTTACCAACCTCTACCCAGAATCATGCTATTTTACTTGTCCTACACCTCATTAAATTATTGTTACTACTTCATTTTAAAACCATGCTTTAACTGCTGTAAAAGTTCCTATCTTTGAGACCGTAATTGTGTTTAAGTCATGCTATTTATGTTTTTGTTTGAGGAGTTATACATGAGCCTTTATATGTTTACATGCTTCCCCAACATGCAGTATGCGTTTTGTATGTCGCCTTAGATTTTTATCCTTTGAAACCAATCAGCCTAATATCCTACCCTTTAGGACTAGTAGTCCTAAGTGCCTCCGGGACTGATAGGATGGGAGAGGGTAATAGCATGCAATAAGTAAAACGAGACCATTCCGCATTTAATATCTTAATGGGGTGGGGAAAGGGTAGATATTGATATAATGACCACGTAATAACACTACGTGTACAAACGGTTACCGGGTGTTGTGTGGGGTGATCCATATTATGTATAAACTTAGGACCCATTCCCTTATTTGTTCATTTTATTTTTTCTCGTAATTTCAACCACTTTTTCATAAACTTCATCTTTTTTTAAAAAACTATTTCTTCTCTCAAATTTCAGCTTCTTTAACTTCTTTAATCTCTTGCAACCATTATGTGAAAACCCCTTTGTATTTGTAATTCTTACTTGCCTACTTGTTGTTTTCATTTAAAGTCATAATATAACATGGTCGGGAACCACACTAGTGGATCTTAAGGGGTGCCTAACACCTTCCCCTCGAGATAATTTCTAGCCCTTACCCGAACTCTGGTTTTCCAACTCAAAACCCTTTTTAGTGTCATAATGCACTTAATCATTAGATGGCGTCTGTTCAATTCCAAAAACCCAAATCCCAAAAGGGAATAGAGTTATCCTCCCAAATGTCGTAAAACCCGATTTTGCGAGAAAAATGGGGCGTTGACAGGAGCGCGCCTCAATATTGGTCCATCAGAGCCACCAAGGCCCAGAAAGCTTCAGGGTAGCAAGACTGAACAAAGCACCATACATTATCTTTTACTTTTTCGCTAGTTGATTTCCTTTCCGTATTTTCTTTAAATTTTGAAAAGAGCTCCGATGTTCAAAACAGTTATGGAATTTATCAAAGTATTTCAGTTTCTTATAAATCTCGCTCTTATTATTTTCTCTATCATTTACTTTATTTACACATCATTACTATTACTTATATTGATGAACCAATGAATGTAACATGCAACGAGATAATGCAACAAACGGATATAGAATCAGAAGAGGTCGTTAATAAGGTTGAGGACTTTGAGAATAGGCCTAAATCTAACTTGGACGAAACTGAGGTTGTCAACTTGGGGGATACAGAGAATGTGAAGGAAATGCGCATCAGTGTTCACCTGTTATCGTCAGAAAAGGAAGAGTACACGGAATTCCTAAGGGAATATGAGGACATATTCGCCTGGTCGTATGATGATATGACTGGTATCAGTATATCTATTGTAGCTCACAAACTGCTAACGGATCTGACATGTCTACCGGTAAAGCATAAGCTCAGGAAGTTCAAGCCAGACATGAGTTTGAAAATCAAGGAGGAAGTTACCAAACAAGTCAAAGCCATGGTCCTCAGGATAGTGGAGTACCCAACATGGTTAGCCAACATTGTGCCGGTATCGAAGAACAACGGAAAGGTTAGAGTCTGTGTCGACTACTAGGACCTCAATCGGGCCAGTACGAAAGACGACCTCCCATTGCCAAACATACATATTTTGATTGACAATTGTGCCAAACATGAGCTTTAGTCATTTGTTGATTGTTTTGCCGGGTATCATCAGATATGGTTGGACGAAGAGGAGACGGAGAAAATAGCTTTCATTATGCCGTGGGGGATGTATTGTTACAAGATGATTCCGTTTGGATTAAAAAATACTGGGGCCACCTACATAAGGTCCATGACTAATATTTTCCATGACATGATACACAAAGAGATTGAGGTGTATGCAGACAATGTCATCATCAAATCCAAGAAAGCGACTGACCACATGGAAGATCTGAGGAAGTTCTTCATCATATTGAGAAGGTACAATCTGAAACTGAATCCTGCCAAATGCGCATTCGAGGTCCCTGCCGGAAAACTGCTTGGGTTCATCGTAAGTCAACGAGGGATAGAACTGGATCCGTCAAAGGTTAAGGCCATTCAAGAATTGCCACCGCCAAAGAACAAGAAAGAGGTTATGAGTTTCTTGTCTCAATTACATCAACCGGTTCACAGCTCAGTCCACTGTTATTTGTGAACCAATCTTTAAGGTATTGAAAAAGGATGTCGCCACCAAATGGACTGATGATTGTCAGAAAGCCTTCGACAGAATCAAGGAATACATGTCAATGCCGCCAGTTCTGGTTCCACCAGAACCGGCTAGACTGCTATTGCTCTAACTTGCAGTACTGGATGAGGCATTTGGTTGTGTTTTGGGAAAACATGATGAAACAGGGAGAAAGGAGTAAGCCATCTACTATCTCAACAAAAAGTTCACCCTGTACGAGGACTGGTATTCTCTACTAGAACGCACCTATTGTGCTCTTACTTGGGTAGCTCAGAAGTTGAGGCATTATTTCTGTGCCTATACTATGTATCTCATATGAAGAATGGATCCGCTGAAGTATATTTTCCAAAAAAGCCGATGCCCATGGGCAAGCTAGCCAAATGGCAAATCCTACTGAGTGAATTTGATATTGTCTATGTAACCCAGAAAGTAATCAAAGAACAGGCACTGGAAGATCATCTTGCCAAAAATGCCATGGACAGAGAATACGAGCCTCTAAAGACGTATTTTCCTGACGAAGAGGTCTCTTTCATAGGAGAAGACATTGCAGAATCCTATGATGGCCAGAGAATGTTCTTCAGCGAAGCAACAAACTTTAATGGAGTTGGCATAGGAGTAGTTCTAGTATCAGAAACAGGTCAGCATTATTCGGTGTCTGCCAAGCTCAGGTTCCCGTGCACCAACAATATGGCCGAGTACGAAGCCTGCATCTTAGGGCTCAAGCTGGCCATTGATATGAACGTTCAGGAGTTACTAGTGATCGGGGATTCAGACTTGCTTATACATCAGGTTTGAGAAGAATGGGCAGCCAAGAACTCCAAGATACTCCCGTATTTGCATCATGTACAGGAGTTGAGGAAGAGGTTCACAAAGATAGAATTCCGGCATGTCCCCAGATCCCATAATGAGTTCGCCGACGCATTGTCCACTCTATCATCTATGATTCAGCATCTAGATAAGAACTTCATTGATCCTATCCCGATAAAAATCCAGGATCAACCCGCTTACCGTGCTCATGTCGAGGAAGAAGCAGACGGAAAACCATGGTTTCATGACATTAAGAAATATTTGGCGACAGGAGAATACCCAGAATTTGCAAACGCTACTTAGAAGTGCACACTGTGGAGGATATCCAATCACTTCTTTCATGGCGGAGGAATTCTACATAGAACGACTCTCGACTTGGGATTACTAAGGTGTGTCAAAACACAAGAAGCATCCAGGTTGTTAGAAGAGGTTCATGCAGGAACCTGAGGTCCGCATATGAATGGTTTTATCTTAGCCAAGAAAATACTTCGAGCTGGATATTTTTTGATGACTATGGAAATGGATAGCATCCAGAATGTCCGAAGATCCCATCGCTGTCAGATACATGCGGATATGATAAAGGTGCCTCCTAATGAGCTTAATACAACAAGCTCGCCATGGCCATTCGCTGCTTGGGGAATGGATCTCATCGGACCTATCGAGTCCGTCGCATCAAATGGGCATAAGTTTATTCTAGTGGCCATTGATTATTTCACCAAATGGGTTGAATAAGCATCATATAAGGTAGTAACCAAGAAAGTTGAGGCAGACTTTGTCCGCGACTGTATCATTTGACGGTTCGACATCCCAGAGTCAATCATTACTGATAATGGTTCCAATCCCAACAGTGACCAGATGAAAGCGATGTGTGAAATGTTCAAGATTAAGCACAAGAATTCTATAGACTATAGACCTCAGATGAATGGAGTTGTAGAAGAAGCCAATAAGAACATCAAGAAAATACTAAGGAAGATGGTAGAGAAACGCAAGCAATGGCACGAAAAGCTCTCATTTGTGTTATTGGGGTACCGTATGTTGATTCCCAATTTTTCCCTATATATTTTTATACTCAAAATAATTTCAAATTAGCATGTATATGCATGTATAAACATCCACAAAGATTTTGGTATTTTTCCACATTTTAAAGGATTTTTAAAACCAATTTATGGCATGGAATTGCAATTTTAGCCTATTTCTCGATTTAATAGCATTTGTAATAAAAGAATCATTCCTAATATTTTTAAATTAGTACTTATGCATTGTTTATTAACTCAGTAATTTTAATTTGATTTTTGAACATCATTTACTATTTTATAAAATTAAAATTGGGGAAAATTGGCTATTTAAATTGTAGCCCTTTTTAATTTCAATTTTAGCCCAATTCCAGCCCCAATCTAACCCCCAATTACACTACCCAATTTCAAAAATTACCCGACCCAGACCCAATTAAATAAACCCGACCCACGCACCCCTTAATCTCGACCGTTGATCATTTAGATCAACGGTCCACGTTAAGCCCTTCCTTTTTTAATAAAATAGCCCCCTAACCCTAATCATTTCTTTTCAGTAGCCGCCCTTGTATCCCCTTCGTCTCTCAAACTCTCACAAGCCCCTCTGAAACCCTAGCCCTCTCCGCCGGTCTCCAACCTTATTCCACCGGAAATCATGGCCTCTCAGGCCTTGTGTAATCTATATCTACCCCCACTCACCCTTACCCTCCTTTTGCATGAAGATTCAAGGTCTGAACCTGAAGACCCCGGCTCAGAAGCTCTCCGATTCAAGTTCTATGGCCATTTTTCGGCTCATCTCCGACAAATCCTAGCCCTGTGAGTCCATCTCCGACTCAGGGCCAGCCCGTTCCAAGCCTTTCTCATTTTTTAAGGTTTTCTCTTAAACCCTAAGTTCTGAGGTTCTTCATCTTTGTTTCTCTTTAAGATCTACTTCAGACCTATGTTATTTTCTAAGATTTCAAAGTGTTTTCCACATTTTTGTCGATTTTGTTTTCTAACTGTTCATCTTCTGAAAACTTAGGGTTTCTCTGATTTTCTGTTTTATTTGCTCTATTATGATTTCTTTTACTTTTACTGCAGTTCCTAAGTATTTCTACTAGGATTTCTATGTATTTTTCTTACCGTGTTGTTTCTAGGGTTTCCGAGTAGCTTTTTTACTGTGTTATTTGCTTTCATTATGCTTTTCACGAATGTTTATATTCTTTCTGATTTCATCTTCGCCTATGCTTTCATCTTTTCATTCGAAATGTGATGAAAACCCTATATTCTGGGGGTTTTTCGAGTTTTGTGTGTGATTGTCTGCTGCCTGTCTAATTTCTAAACCCTAACTATCTAAACTCCTTTCGTGCTTCTGATTTCTTGCTAAGCTCTGTGAGAACTTTTAATCCCATTTATGGCTATGTTCTTCTGCTCTTTGAATAATGAATACTCAGTTTAATTTAGCCTCGCATGTTTAAGTTTGTGCATCTCTTTATAGTCAGACTTCCCCTTTCAAAATAACCCTAATTTTGGGGGGTTGATTTCCTATGAATCTATTTTGATTCTTTCTTTGACTGATTTGGACCTATTTTTCTGACTGAATTCAATACTGAGTTCGAATTCATAACTCCTTAATTTACTATGTGATCAATTGATTTTACTCTTAACCTATTTACCTAAACTGCGTATTTTAAATTCCCCATGTATTTACCCTGTATTACCCAATGTGTTCTGGATCTTCTTTCCTTAAATAAACTCTGCTCTTTTATTACTCTAGTTCGACTCCTTATTTAAAGGAAGTCCTTTCCCCTGATTGATTCTAATTGGTATTGAATTATATTTTTTCCTTACTTATCACATGTTTTCAAAACTATAAAAACCCCACCCCTTTTACTTCACACACACACGAACAATTACAAGTTCACACTCATTAAACTCTCTCTTCTCTTCTTTGCTCTGCTCCGCTACTTGTTCTACTGTTTGGGTTTAGCCAGCTGAAAGCCAAGGCTAGGCTATAGTATTCTATCTGCCCTACTTGCTTTACTGTTTGAGTTTGCAACTGGTATGTCCATGATTTAAATACCATCTCCAAACTATGTGTTTATTTACCCTTTTCATATGCCTATTTATGTTCGACTTTCTTACATTATGCAGTTAAACTTCAGCATGTTACATCCCTACCCCATGTTCCTATGTCTTTGATTCTATTATGCTTGTATTAGTACTTTCCTGTACATCCCTTTCCCCAAATCCCCGTGGCTTAATCCTGTTTGTTGATACAAATGCTCCCTTATCAATCCCTTTCCCTAACCCCTTTGTGTGTGAGTATTGTTTTAGACTAGGTTGGCACTCTATTGCCATCCCTAGTTTAGAACCAGGTTGCCCTAAACCCATACTCTAATCAGTCCCATTCCCTTAACCCCTGTTATGTGTTGAGCTTGACCCAAGTCTGGTGGTGTCCTAATCACCATTCAGGCCTAAGTCTGACTTTCTCAAGTCTGCTCTTATTTGTTCAAGCCATGTAAAGGGTCGGGGTGTGCCAGTCCCACTCATGACTGGGTATGACCATCCTTTGCTTTGGTCTTCCTCTAATCCCCTCACTTTACACTTATTCTTAGTTCTTTAAGTCCTACCCCCCTGTGGTAAGCCATGCTTAGGGACCCTGGAGCTCCCTCTGAACTTGAATGCCTAAGGGTGAGTAATTCCGCCCATTGCACTGCTCAATTCAATATCTAGGGTGTAAGCATTGCCTGGGCTTCCTGAAAGCCCTTGGAACTTTGAAACATTCTAAGAGAAGGCCTTGGAATCTGGAGCCCGGATTTGGTTAAATACATGTGTTGGACATTAAGGTTGCTTTGGGCTTCCTCGGGTCTGTTCTAGTTTTGATGTACTTTATTTAGTCTTTTCTCTCCAGTTTTGTAATAACTTTGTAATGAAACTCGGGGAATTTTAGTGAAAGGATGTGGGAGGGGTTTATATTTTATTACATAAGTCAATGGGTAGAAATCATGCCTATAGGATTTTAATATTGCATACCACTTAGAAATCATGCCTATAGGATTTTAATATTGCATACCACTTAGAAATCATGCCTATAGGATTTCAATATTGCAAATCACTTAGAAATCATGCCTATAGGATTTTGATATTGCAAATCATTTAGAAATCATGCCTATAGGATTTCAATATTGTAAGCATAATAGAGATCATGTCATAGGAACTGCATATGCGTTAGGCAAACTGTAGGATAATTACGTTCATCTTTTATCAATGCTTTAAGAAACCCCCCTTTAAAAAAAATCGAAACGTAGATGTCATGCCTATAGGATTAATTGCAACTCGTCTGATCCGTTTAAATAACAGCAGTCTTGTCAATTGGTTCTTAACGTTTTTTTTTTTAAGCAATGTTTTCAACAAAAACTCTTTTTTGTAAACCATGTGTGCTTTCAAACTCTGCAAATCTGCATTCTTTTCCATGAACAGTTTCTTTTTT
The DNA here is from genome assembly GCA_026770625.1 of Nicotiana glauca. NCBI lineage: Eukaryota > Viridiplantae > Streptophyta > Magnoliopsida > Solanales > Solanaceae > Nicotiana > Nicotiana glauca. Next base: position 51,659 of record MU771595.1, on the reverse strand, counting down.
TTTTTTAAATAGTTCTGCTTAAGCATTTTAATCAGTCTCTGAAACTGCCTTCAAAACAGTCCTGCAACCAACTTTTCTTTCTCAAAATACTCCTGCCTTCGAAATTCTTGCATAACTCGTCTGCATTTTCACTCAAACAGTCTGATGCTTTCAAAATCTGTTGATAAACTTACTGCAATCTATACTTTCCTTTAAAGCTCTTCTGCATCTGACTACTTTTTCTAAAACCAGTATCTTCTAAATCATTCGCTCAAGGTATTTTGATTTCTAACAAACCGGACCCGAGGGGCTCAAAGTAGACTTAGTATCCAACGCTATGTGTTAAACTAATCTGTCCATTATCAGTTTTAATCTTAAGACCAAATCAGTAATTGCAAGTCATGCTAAACTAGTTGCTGTATGGCTTAAGGGGTTTTTATGTGCAGCCTTTGTATGTCTGTTTACTCCCCTTATGTGCTATTTGTTTTGATTGACGCCTTAGCATTTTACCTTTAAACTCCATATATGACCTCATCCCCTTTCTCCCCTTTTAGGATTAGAAGTCCAAATACCCCGGGATTGATAGGTTGGGACGGGTACTAGCATGCAATACGTAAATAAAACCAATCGCGCTTAAATACCTTAACGGTTGGTAAGCGTAGAATATGGAGATGATGATAATGGTGCGCTAGTATCTCGTGCGGAAATGACTTGCTGGATATTGCACCAACGTGATCCATATTATATTTAAACCTAGGACCTTCTCCCTTTATTCATATGGTATGATGTTTTTTTATATAGAAATTTTACGTTTTCTTTCCAAAAAAGCATTTACATATTTTCTCTCTTTCCTTTCAAAACTTTCAACTTATTTGTATTCCCTATATGAAAACCTTGTTTGTTTACTCTTACTCTTCTTAAAGTCACAACTAAGCATGGCCGGGAACCACACTAGTGGATCTTGAGGGGTGCCTAACACCTTCCCCTCGAGATAATCTCAAGCCCTTACCCGAACTCTGGTTTTCCTTCGAATCCTTTCTTTTCCCTAAAAAAGTATCCTAATGCACTATAATCATTAGGTGGCGACTCTTCAAATTCCATAACCCGGTTCCTCAAAAAGGAATAAGAGTTATTTTGTCCATAATGTCGTAAAACCGATTCTGCCTTGGGGTGAAAAAGGGGGCATCGACAGCATGGCGACTCTGCAGGGGAATTTCTTTTAGGCTTTTACCATTATATGCTTTTGTGACTTTATTGCTTACTCAATTGCATTTATTTCCTGTTCTTGATTATTTTATCAGAATTACTAACCTTGGCTCTTCATGTTTTCTTTCCCTTTAATTTTCTTTCACCGCTTTATTATTTCAATTCTGTTGTAATTTCCGAGTATTTATTGTAATGAACGTTAAAATACATGCAATTTGCTTCATTATTGTAACTGCATTCCTCAACATCATATTCCACTCGTGCCAAAGCAAATCCTATAGCAACTCTTATAATGAGTGGTTGTGCCCTTCCGATATTATAAACCCCCTAAATGTGGCAAAGGCATATTTTCGGTAAAACCAGTCGATCAACGGTGTAGTCGATGGTTCCGCGCCTTTCCTTCTTGAGTTGTCCGCTCAAGGGTACCTAATCTAGCACTTCAAAAGTAGAAACCTTATTCCATTAAAATTGTTCATGCATCATGGTCAAACATAGCCAAGTCAGTTATGTTGTTTGCATAATGACTCCTTAAGATAACCTAAACCAAAGTCCATCGGGTTTCCTCGAAACCCAAACGGACACCGTCACGTTATGTGCATTTATTTGGAGAACTAAATGCCTTTTGCTAATTATTGATTTAAATAGTAGAGTCTGGTGGGGTCAAGGGCCTAACACTTTGTTTTGCAGAAAATGAGGCACGAGGTCCCCAGATTCGGTATGGTATCTAACATCCACCCAAGGTTGCTGAGCAGGTGGGAAGATCTTCATAGCAGTGATCAAACCCTAGTCCGTAAGTACTTAGGGAATTTTCCCTCACTTTTGGAAATCCAACCCAACAACAAGATCATTGAGGCTGCCACTTTGTTTTGGGATGGTGATCGATCGGTGTTCCGCTTCGAGGATTTGGAAATGACCCCTTTGCTAGAAGAAATAGGTGGCCTAGCTGATATCCCTTGGGAGAATTCGGGTTTGCTTATGCTAGAGAATCGGAAAAGTAGAGGCTTCCTTAAGATGATGGGACTCAAGAAAAATCCCGACCTTTCTTGCTTGAAGGACTCCTACATACCATTCGACTTCTTATAGGAAAGAAATGGCCATAGTAAATCCTATCATACCTACATGGACGAATTCGCCCTCACCTCTTTGAGGCATATACATAGAAGGGTGTTCGTGTTAATGTTTTGCTTCTTGGGCATGATAATTTTCCCTATGAAAAAGGCTAGGATTCATACCAGACTAGCCATGGTAACCAAGACCTTAATGGAAGGAATCGATGGACAGTCTTTCAGCATAGTGCCTACGATCGTCGCGGAGATCTATCGAGCCTTGGGAAAGTGTCAGCAAGGAGCTCCACATTTCGAGGGTTGTAATCTGCTACTTCAGCTGTGGCTCATAGAACACCTTCATAAAGGCGACTACAGGCAGGAAATTATCCGCAGGGATTGGGACGACCATATCGCTTTTCATCACCCAAAGCGAATGAACTTCATGCCCAACATGTTCGCTCGGCCAGATGATGCCAATGGATGGTTAGAATTGTTCGAGAATCTAAAAGAAGAGAAAGTTTAGTGGATGTTCGAGTGGTTCCCAATAGGGGAGTTTATCATCTGTTCTCGAGACGCGCTATTCCTCATACTCATCAGTATGAGGGGAACTTATCCTTATGTCCCTCTTCGGGTCATGAGGCAAGCTGGAAGAAAGAAAATCATACCCAGGATAGAGAAAATGAGTCATTTTAGGACTGACTTTCAAGATGATGATAGCCCACACAGGTGTCACGCTCAGCATATGTGGCACTGCAAGCTAGTCTTAGGAAGGGAGTCTATCGAACCTGACAGGTATCATGCCGGGTGTGTGCCGCACTACACGGGTTGGTTGGAAGATGATCACATTGGTTTGGGGCGTCCAGAATTCATCCACGGTCATAGGACTATTGATAAGAAAGCTGCAGCGCAAGTCCAATACAACCAATTGCGCAAGAGGATGAGAGAATGTGAGAATGAACATCAGGAAATACAGGAAGCCCAGGAAAAGCTGATCAATGAGTGGAAGGATATGGCTATCAACACCAACAACCGTTTGGGGTATCTGGAGCGAGGCCTAGTGGAGTTGGAAGGGAAGTTCTTAAAAAGAATTGAAGATTGTCAGAATGTTGAAGGAAATGCAAGCGGACGTCTGGCCCGAGCCTGTCTGTTGTTAGGGATGCGTGAGTTGGTATNGTTTAGGTTCAACACTGAGAACGCACCAGATATGTTCTATATCCAGAATCTCAAGAAGAAGCCCACAGAGACCTTTAGCGAGTATGCTACTCGTTGGAGGTCAGAAGCTGCTAAGGTCAGACCGGCCTTTGGAGGAAGAACAAATGAACAGGTTTTTCATTCGTGCTCAGGATCCGTAGTATTACGAAAGGCTGATGCTAATAGAAGGCCAAAAGTTCTCCGACATCATCAAGTTGGGAGAAAGGATCGAGGAAGGCATAAAAAATGGTATGGTCACTAACCTCGAGGCATTTCAAGCTACCAACAAGGCTCTACAGTCTGGTGGCTCATCGAAGAAAAATGATGTGAATTCTGTAATGGCTGTGCAAAGGAACAACTCTACTATGAAGTACCAAACCTATCCCTCAGCTCGACTCACATATCAACCTACCCTAAATTACCAAGCACCATCACCCACTTACCAAATTCTATCATCTGCCTACCAATCACCTCCACCGCCCACATATCAACCCACCTCACCCAGATATTCCTAGCCCACACCTGTATACCAAGCATACAACTAACAACCTTCTCACTACCCATCACCACCTACCCGCCAAAACTTTCCTCGACCTAGACCAAACTTCGACCGCAAACCTCCTAGACAATATACTGCCATAGCCGAGCCAATTGACCAACTGTATGAGAAACTCAAAGCAGCTGGTTACGTTACCCCTATCCCAGTCGTAACTCCAGAAAACCCTTCCCAATGGATCAACCAGAACAAAACTTGCGCATACCATTATGGGATGAAAGGCCATACCATAGACGAGTGTCACTCGTTGAAAGACAAGATTCAGAACCTAATTGACAACAAGATCATTATAGAAAAGGAGCCCGCTCCTAATGTCCGTAACAACCCTCTGCCTGACCACAATGGTGGAGGCATCCATATGATTGAGATTGAAGATGATTGGGACCCCAAAGGGTCAATCGGTCTGATAGTTGAAGGAGACGAGCCTAAGAAGCCAGCAGTTACCCTCAATCCCATTGTTGTTCAGATTCAACTCTCCGAGGGCGATGTGGTAAACGTGTATGTGCCGCTCGAGTTTGAAGCACCTTCTGCAAAGACGCCAAAACAAATTGAGGTTGAGTTCGGGGCTCCAGAGGCGCCTGCGCCGTTTGAAGGTTCTGTGCTACCCAAGGCACCAATGCCAGTTTCTATGACAGATGTGACCCCGTTCAAGTCGAACGCCACACCTTGGGACTACACAGCTGAGGCTAGAAGGAAGGGAAAGACATATACTGGGGAAGCAATTATTGCGCAAGGAATGACCAGGACAGGCAGGGTGTACACCCCGGAGCATTTAGCTGAGTCCAGCAACCAGGCCTCCGGGCGGGCTGTTGAAACTGAACCCGATGACCTTTGGAGGAAGGTACATGCCAAAGAGTACTCAGTCGTCAAGCAACTGAACAAAATGCCAGCACAAATTTCTATTCTGGCTCTTCTACAAAGCTCCGAGGCACATAAAAATACCTTGATGAAAATACTGAGTGAAGCTTATGTTCCCAGCAACATAACAGGAGGCGATTGCAAACATGGTGGGGCAGGTACTGGAGATCTATAAGATCACTCTCCACGAAGATGAATTACCGCCAGAAGGGCTTGGCCACAACAAAGCATTACATATCACTGTGCAATGCGAGGATCACTTTATCACCAGGATCCTAGTCAACGGGGGATCCAGCCTCAGCATTTGCCCATTGGTACTCTCAGGACATTGGGTAAAGGATTGCATGAGATCAAAGATGGGGCTATCAGTGTCAAAGCTTTTGATGGATCTCAGAGGTCCACCATTGGAGAAATTAGCCTATTCCTACAGATGGGACCCACCTGGTTTGATGTTGAGTTCCAAGTCATTGACGTACCAGCATCCTACAATCTGTTGCTGGTACGACCCTGGATCCACGCCGCTGGGGCTGTAGCATCAACTTTGCATCAAGCTGTAAAATTTGAATGGAATTATCAGGAAGTAATCATTCATGGCGACGGTAGCAACCCCATATACAGTCGCCTGATGATCTGAGGAAGAAGGAGGATAGGTGGAGTAATATATCATCACATCGAGAAAGTCAATGCCATAGACAAAGGCAAGTGGTGGGATAACAAAATTGAGAGCATTCTGAATTGGAACGGGTACGAGCTCGGAAAGGGACTTGGCAAAGATCTCCAGTGCATCACCAAGCCTATCAAGTTGAAGAAGAATGGAACTACTTTTGGCCAGGGATATGAATACACCATGGCGCGGTCCTTACTACCCATTGAAGCACCCTCTACCTCAGTTGGAGCAGACCTTTCATCCGACTGACGTTATATATGGATCAGAGTAAGATGAGACACTAGCAGCAATGAAGAACCTGATTCTGGAGGACAATATTGTTGTGTTATCTTCGAGGAGGAAAGCCCTTCCATTCAAGCTGTGAACCAAGGAGAACACCTTACCAATTAGTCAATCAGGACCACCAGTGCCCGGAGAGCCTCGGGGTAGCAAGGCTAAATGACGTATATGCATCGCATTTGACTTTTAGTTGATTTTACTTTTTCGCATTGTCTTTAGTTTTGAAAAGAGCTCCAATGTTTCAAAAAATTATGAATTCAATCAAAAGCATTTTTCCAGTTTATCTTTATATCTCGCTCTTATTACTTTCTCTATCATTTACTTTATTTTTACACAACATTACTATTACATATCTTGATGATGAACTAACGATTGTAACTTGCAACGAGGTAATGCAACAAATGGACATAGATTTAGAAGAGGAAAAAATACCAGAAGAGATTGTCAGGGAGGTCGAGAATTTTGAGAACAAACCTAAGTCTAACTTAGACGAAACTAAGGTCATTAATTTGGGAGACGCAGAAAATGTCAAGGAAACACGTATCAGCGTACACCTATCACGAACAGAAAAGAAAGAGTATACAGAGTTTCTGAAAGAATATGAGGATATATTCGCCTGGTCGTATGATGATATGACCAGTCTCAGCACATCCGTTGTAGCTCACAAGTTGCCGACAGATTCGGCGTGCCCACTGGTCAAACAGAAACTCAGAAAGTTCAAGCCAGACATGAGTTTGAAAATCAAAGAAGAGATTACCAAGCAGGTCAAAGCCAGGGTTCTTAGAGTGGTAGACTATCCGACATGGTTAGCCAATATTGTGCCGGTACCAAAGAAGGACGAGAAGGTCAGAGTCTGTGTCGACTACCAGGATCTCAATCGGGCCAGTCCTAAAGACGATTTCCCTTTGCCAAACATACACATATTGATTGACAACTGCGCCAAGCATGAGCTGCAGTAATTTGTTGATTGTTTTGCTGGATACCACCAGATATGGATGGATGAAGAAGATACAGAGAAAACAGCATTCATCACGCCGTGGGGAATGTACTGTTACAAAATGATGCCGTTCGATTTAAAGAATGCCGGTGCTACCTACATGAGGGCCATGACACTATCTTTCATGACATGATACATAAAGAAACCGAGGAGTATGTGGACAACGTCATCATCAAATCCTAGAAAGCTGCAGATCACGTGGGAGATTTGAGAAGATTCTTCAACAGGCTGAGGAGATACAACTTGAAACTGAATCCCGCCAAGTGTGCATTCAGGGTTCCCGCTGGAAAATTATTGGCTTCATTGTGAGTCGCCAGGGAATAGAACTAGATTCGTCAAAGGTCAAAGCCATTCAAGACTTGCCACCACCAAATAATAAGAAGGATGTAATGAGTTTTCTGGGAAGACTCAATTATATCAGCCGGTTCATAGATCAGTCCACTGTCATTTGTGAACCCATCTTCAAGATGCTAAAGAAAGATGCCTCCACTAAATGGACTGATGATTATCAAAAGGCTTTTGACAGAATAAAGGAATACTTGTCAACACTGCCAGTCTTGGTTCCACCCGAGCTAGGGAGACCCCTATTGCTTTACCTCGCAGTATTGGATGGAGCGTTTGGGTGCGTTTTGGGACAACATGATTAAATCGGAAGAAAAGAGCAAGCCATCTATTACCTCAGCAAGAAGTTTACCTCGTACGAGGCTCGGTACTCCTTATTGGAGCGCACTAGCTGTGCTCTAACTTGGGTAGCTCAAAAGTTGAGACATTACTTTTGTGCCTACACAACTTATCTCCTTTCTAGAATAGACATATTGAAATATATCTTTCAGAAGCCCATGCCTACCGGCAAGCTCGCCAAATGGAAAATCCTGTTAAGCGAGTTCGACATTGTTTATGTTACACAAAAGACAGTCAAAGCGAAAGCTTTGGCAGATCACCTCGCCGAGAATCCTGTAGGATAAGAATACGAACCTCTAAAGACGTATTTTCCTTATGAAGAGGTAGTCTTCATAGGAGAAGACATTGCAGAATCCTATGACGGTTGGAGGATGTTTTTCGACGGAGCCGCAAATTTCAAAGGAGTTGGTATAGGAGCGGTCTTGGTATCAGAAATCGGTCAACATTACCAGTATCCGCCAAGCTCAGATTCCCGTGCACCAACAACATGGACGAATATGAAGCCTGCATCCTAGGGCTCAAGCTGGCAATTGACATGAACATTCAGGAACTATTAGTGATCGGAGACTCGGACCTACTCAAACATCAGGTTCGAGAAGAATGGGCAACCAAGAATTCCAAAATACTCCCCTATCTGCATCATGTACAGGAGTTAAGGAAAAGATTAAGAAAGATAGAATTCCAGCATGTCCCCAGAATACAAAATGAGTTCGCCAATGCCTTAGCCACTTTATCATCTATGATCCAGCATACAGATACAAACTTTATTGATCCCATCTCGGTCAAAATTCATGACCAACCATCTTATTGTGCTCACGTTGAGGAAGAAGCTGATGGGAAACCTTGGTTCCATGATATCAGAGAATACTTGACAACAGAAGGATACCTAGAACTTGCCAATGCTACTCAAAAACGCACGCTCCAGAGGTTATCCAACAACTTCTTTCATAGCGAAAGACTCCTTTATAGGAGGACTCCTGATCTAGGATTATTAAGATGCGTCGAGGCGAGAGAGGCAACCAAACTATTGGAGGAACTGCACGCAGGGACCTACGGACCGCACATGAATGGTTTCGTTTTGGAAAAGAAGATACTTCGAGGAGGGTATTTTTGGATGACTATGGAAACAGACTGCATCCAGCATGTCCGGAGATGCCACCGTTGTCAGATACATGCAGACATGATAAAGGTGCCTCCAAATGAGCTTAATGCGACAAGCCCACCATGGCCATTCGCCGCTTGGGGAATGGACGTCATTGGACCAATCAAACCTGCCACATCAAACGGGAACATGTTCATCTTAGTCGCAATTGATTACTTTACTAAATGTGTCAAAGCAGCATCATACAAGGCATTCACCAAGAAGGTAGTAACAGATTTCCTTCGCGATCGTATGGTCTGCCGGTTCGGGATTCCGGAATCAGTCATCACCGACAATGGTTCTAATCTCAATGGCGACCTGATGAAGGCAATGTGTGAAACATTCAAGATTAAACACAATAACTCTACGGCTTATAGACCTCAGATGAATGGAGTTGTAGAAGCAGCCAATAATAACATCAAGAAAATACTAAAGAAGATGATCGAAAAGCACAAGCAGTGGCATGAGAAGTTGTCATTCACCTTACTGGGTTATCGTACCACGGTCCACATATCAACTGGGGCCACTCCCTACATACTGGTTTATGGTACAGCGGCAGTCATCCCCGCCGAGGTAGAAATTCCCTCCCTCAGGGTCATACAAGAAGCAGAATTAGATGATGCAGAATGGGTCAAAAGTCACTACGAGCAATTAGCTCTCATTGACGGAAAGAGAATGAATGCTGTCTGTCACGGTCAATTATATCAGAACAGAATGTCCAGAGCTTTCAACAAGAGAGTCAAGTCAAGGAAATTCGCGCCAGAACAGCTGGTACTAAAGAAAATATTTCCGTACCAAGATGAAGCCAAGGGGAAATTCTCTCCCAATTGGCAGGGTCCGTACATGGTTCATCGGGTTCTGACTGGAGGAGCCCTTATTCTCGTAGAAATGGATGGAGAAGTTTGGCCGAAGCCCATCAATCAGACGCAGTGAAAAGATATCATATGCTTTTCTTTCATGATATAATTTGAACTACGCCTGACCTGATTCCCGTTTAAGAGGGGATATGTAGGCAGCCCTATGGATTCGGTCACATTTTAATAAAAATTCCATTTTCCCCGCATTTGGAACTGGGGCAGAATTTTGAGGAGGACCCTCAAAATTCCGAAGTCAGCTCGTCATCCACTTCATCAGCACCGACCCAGTAAACTGGGGCAGAATTTTTAGAAGGACCCTCAAAATTCTGGAATCGATCCACGTTTAGTTATTCGGCACATCCACCAGTAGCACCAGCCCAGTAAACTGGGGCAGAATTTTGAGGAGGACCCTCAAAATTCCGGAACAAGCAAGGTTTCCGTGTCTTGAACCACGTTGTAGTCGTCAGTTCATCCAAAAATGAAATCATTTTTTTATATATACATACTTTCATTATATTTACTACTTCATGCATAAATATAATTTGCACCACCATCGTTTAGCAACGCTACCCCCATGATACACAACGCCAAAAGCTGGAGGATACAAACTAACCTCCCCCCTACAGAACTCACGATCTTTCTTTGGATGCAGGAATTCAGGTTAATAATCAAAGCACTTTCGCTCCTCAGGATCGAAACTCTCATAGGGTCACTATTCGCACTCCCCACGAGTCCTAATCTTGCAAACCGTCTATCAGCTAAGAAAACCTACTACTATTTGCTTTTACATTCCATATTACATAAGGCTATTATCTGCCTTTCGAGACTAAGCAGTGTCTCTATCTGCACTTTTTCCATAAGGCTATTCTCTGCCTTTCGAGACTAAGCTCTGTCTCCATCTGCATTTTTGCATAAGGCTATTCTCTGCATTCCGAAGTTAAGCTCTACCTCCATCCCGCATAAGGCTATTATCTACCTTTTGAGACTATGCTCTGTCTCCATCTGCATTTTTTGCATAAGGCTATTCTCTGCCTTCCGAGGTTAAGCTCTACCTCCATCCTGCATAAGGCTATTCTCTGCCTTCCGAGGTTAAGCTCTACCTCCATCCTGCATAAGGCTATTCTTTGCCCTTCCAAGGTTAAGCTCTACCTCCATCCTGCATAAGGCTATTATCTGCCTTTCGAGACTAAGCTTTATCTCCATCTGCATTTTTGCATAAGGCTATTCTCTGCCTTCCGAGGTTAAGCTATACCTCCATCCTGCATAAGGCTATTATCTGCCTTTCAAGACTAAGCTCTGTCTCCATTTGCATTTTTGCATAAGGCTATTCTCTGCCTTCCGAGGTTAAGATCTACCTCCATCATGCATAAGGCTATTATTTGCCTTTCGAGACTAAGCTCTGTCTCCATCTGCATTTTTGCATAAGGCTATTCTATGCCTTCCGAGGTTAAGCTCTACCTCCATCCTGCATAAGGCTATTATCTGCCTTTCGAGACTAAGCTCTGCCTCCATCTGTACTTTTTGCATAAGGCCATTCTCTGCCTTCTGAGGTTAAGCTCTACCTCCATCCTGCATAAGGCTATTATCTGCCTTTCGAGACTAAGCTCTGCCTCCATCTGTACTTTTTGCATAAGGCCATTCTCTGCCTTCTGAGGTTAAGCTCTACCTCCATCCTGCATAAGTCTCCTATCTGCCTTTCGAGACTAAGCTCCATCTCCATATGCATTTCATAAGGCTACCTATCTGCCATCCGAGACTAAATAGTGTCTCCATATTGCATGGCTGAGATATCGCCGCTTTATTTTTCGTCTAGCTGAAATATCACCACCATCATTTTAAATTCTCGTTTGGCTGAAATATCGCCACCTGCTTTAAATTCTCATTCTGGCTGAAAGATCGCCACCCTGTGCATTCATTTGGCTGAAAGATTGCCACCTTCTCAGGGGGCTGAAAGATCGCCAACTCGTTCAAAGGCGTCATAGTTTGGAGGCACCATCTGCATAGCCCATGAACATCATTTCATGGCCTTCGAACCCTTACTCTTCATGGACCAGGACATCATAGTCTGAGGACATCATCCTAGCCGTCCAAAGACAAGCATTTATGGTCCAACAGGAACTTGCATCATATTTAAATTACACAATATATCCATGCACATCGCATTTGCAGGTGTTCCGGCTGGCTCATGGCCGTCTCAGTAGGAGCAACCCCGCTCCAGTTCTCCACAGCTTGTCCGATTCCATGCACCTTCTCAAATCTAACCATCGCATCCGTTTTTTCCGAATTCCCTTCGGCATGTTCCGTCAATGGTCCCTGAACTGGATATGTAGGCAGCTCAAAAACACAAGTGCGGTCAATATCCTTTTACAATCATCGTCTCCGGTCAAAATTGGCCATCTTATCTTTACCCGACAACTCTTTCATCCTCCTCGGATAAAGAGGGGCAGGTGTTGATTCCCAATTTTTCTCTATGAATTTTTATACTCAAAATACTTTCAAATTAGCATGTATATGCATGTATAAACATCCACAAAGATTTTAGTATTTTTCCACATTTTTAAGGATTTTTAAAACTAATTTATGGCCTATTTTGCACTATAAAATCCAATAATTATTCCCAAAACTTGTCATTTTGGTGAATAATTTATTTTATTCTCACATTTATATAAAAATATAATTTACATGATTTTTACATGATATTACAAGTCGATTTGGTATTTTTAAATTAAAACTGCATGAAATTGCAATTTTAGCCTATTTCTCGATTTAATAGCATTTGTAATAAAAAATCATTCCTAATATTTTTAAATTAGTACTTATGCATTGTTTATTAATTCAATAATTTTAATTTGATTTTTGAACATCATTTACTATTTTATAAAATTAAAATCGGGGAAAATTGGCTATTTAAATTGTAGCCATTTTTAATTTCAATTTTAGCCCAATTACACTACCCAATTTAAAAAATTACCCGACCCAGACCCAATTAAATAAACCCAACCCACGCACTCGTTAATCTCGACCGTTGATTATTTAGATCAACGGTCCACGTTAACCCCTTCCTTTTTTAATCCAGTAGCCCCCCTAACCCTAATCACTTCTCTTCAGCAGCCGCCCTTGTATCCCCTTCGTCTCTCAAATGCTCCCAAGCCCCTCCAAAACCCTAGCCCTCTCCGTCGGTCTCCGACCTTATTCCACCGGAAATCATGGCCTCTCAGGCCTTGTGGAATCTATATCTACCCCTACTCACCCTTAACCTCCTTTTGGATGCAGATTCAAGGTCTGACCTTGAAGAACCCAGCTCAGAAGCTCTCCGATTCAAGTTCTATGGCCATTTTCCGGCTCATCTCCGACGAATCCTAGCCCTGTGAGTCCATCTCCGGCTTAGGGCCAGCCCGTTCCAGGCCTTTCTAGTTTTTCTAGGGTTTTCTCTGAAACCCTAAGTTCCGAAATTCTTCATCTTTTTTTCCCTTTAAGATCTGCTTCAGACCTATGTTATTTTCTAAGATTTCAAAGTGTTTTCCACATTTTTGTCGATTTTGTTTTCGAACTGTTCATCTTCTGAAAACTTAGGGCTTCTCCAATTTTCTATTTTATTTGCTCTGCTATGATTTCTTTTACTTTTACTGTAGTTCCTAAGTATTTCTACAAGGATTTCTATGTATTTTTCTTACCGTGTTGTTTCTAGGGTTTCCGAGTAGCTTCTTTACTGTGTTCTTTGCTTTCATTATGCTTTTCACGAATGTTTATGTTCTTTTTGAGTTCATATTCGCCTATGCTTTCTTCTTTACATTCGAAATGTGATGAAAACCCTAGATTCTTGGGTTTTTCTTAGTTTTGTGTGTGATTTTCTGCTGCCTGTCTAATTTCAAAACCCTAACTGTCTAAACTCCTTTCGTGCTTCTGATTTGTTGCTAAGCTCTGCGAGAACTTTTAATTCCATTTATGGCTATGTTCTTATGCTCTTTAATTACATGACTACTCAGTTTAATTTAGCCTCGCATGTTTAAGTTTGTGCATCTCTTTATAGTTAGATTTCCCCTCTCAAAATAACCTTAATTTTGAGGGGTTGATTTCCTATGAATCTATTTTGATTCTTTCTTTGCCTGATTTGAACCTATTTTGATGACTGAATTCTATACTGAGTTCGAATTCATAACTCCTTGATTTATTATGTGATCAATTGATTTTACTCTTACCTTATTTACCTAAACCGAGTATTTTAAATTCCCCATGTATTTACCCTGTATTACCCAATGTGTTCCTGATCTTCTTTCCTTAAATAAACTCTGCTCTTTTATTACTCTAGTTCGACTCCTTAATTAAAGGAAGTCCGTTCCCCTGATTGATTCATATTGGTATTGAATTATATTTTTGCCTTACTTACCACATGTTTTCAAAACTATAAAAACCGCACCCCTTTTACTTCACACACACACGAACAATTACAAGTTCACACTCATTAAACTCTTTCTTCTCTTCTTTGCTCTGCTCTGCTACTTGTTCTGCTGTTTGGGTTTAGCCGACTGAAAGCCAAGGCTAAGCTATAGTATTCTATCTTTCGTACTTGCTTTACTGTTTGAGTTTGCAACTAGTATGTCCATGATTTAAATACCATCTCCAAACTACGTGTTTATTTACCTTTTTCATATGCATGTTTATGTTCGACTTTCTTACATTATGCAGTTAAACTTCAGCATGTTACATCCCTACCCCATGTTCCTAAGTCTTTGATTCTGTTATGCTTGTATTAGTACTTTCT